>JAPQLA010000002.1:1144810-1157517 GCA_029822935.1 Naso vlamingii | reverse complement strand
ACACACACACACACACACACACACACACACACACACACACACACACACACACACACACACACACACACATTTATGTATATTTGTTTATTTATTTATTAGGACCATTCATGGTTAAATCCTTAATCCTAAATTAAATTAATCACAGAGTTTAAGAACCCAAATGAAGATTGGACCAACAGATCTGCACTTTCAAAATGTCCTCCATAGGTTTAAATAAATTCTGCGTTTTATGTTTGACCTATGACAGTACGTATAAACACACACATTTAAAATTCAAATTCAGGCCATCAGTGCAACCTCTCATCTAATACCTGAAATCCATTGAACATTATTTCTTCTCCTCGTTGTGAGTGCTGTCTTTCTCAAAGTATACCCCAAGAATATTAAAATCACTGTTCGCCACGCACTGCTACTTCCCAGCAGCTAACCCACTCTCTTCCTGATTCACAATAACCCTTATCAGCCCAATTTCCCTTCTCTCTTCCCTTGCCCATTTTAACACGGCGCCCTGTTTGTTGTTTAAATGGAAGGGAGAGAAAATTGGCCACTTTTGCCGTTCAGAAACTCCCGCAGCTGTCAGTAATCGCTGTGTGTGTGTATGTGTGTGCGCGCGCCACGGTAATGTGCAGTTACCACAGTAGGGGTGTGTGGGGCGGGGGCTCGGAGAGAGGGGTCATGGCGTGCGGCGGAGAAAGCACTATTAGGAGAAAATGATAGGCCTGTCCCTGAAACTCCATTATACACCAACACTTAAAAGACTGGACCGGCTTCATTACAGGGCAACATGAATCATGCAGCACTCACACAAGCAACTGGCCTTTCTCTCTCTCTCTCTCTCTCTCTCTCTCTCCCTCTCTGTGTATCCCACTCTCTCCCCCAGCACAGCCTTCTGTTTAAACTGGAGGATGGCCAGGAAAGAAGGATGGAGAGGGATGGAGAGAGAGAAGGAGCCGAGTGAAGAGGAACAGAAGAGGCTTCAGTGTTGCCTGAGGCCAAGCCTGTTTGCCTCAGGTCTGACAAACAGGAGGAGAGAGAGGAGATGAGAGGAGGAGAGGAGCAGGAGGAAGAGAGGAAAAGAGAGGATGAGCAAATGAGATTAGAGGAGAGAAAAAGAAGGGAGGAGCATACAGAGAGGAGACAAGTGAGGAGGAAAGGAGGTGGGAGAGGAGAAAAAGGACAGGAAATAAGGGGAGGAGAGGAGGGACTTGCTGAGACACGCTGTTGTCTCTGTGATGGAAAATAGATGGAAGTGTGACCTCAAGTGTGCATGTGAGTGTGTGTGTGTGTGTGTGTCCTTGCACTTGCCTGCTTTTCTGTACTCCTCCATCTGTTTGACTGTACACAGTTGTGTAAAGACAGCCTGTTAGCATTTGTGTCCATTGGTAATGAGCCTTTGTGAAATGCTAGTGTGTGTCTGTGAATGTGCACATGAGTCGCTAACATGTGTTTTTATTAGTGTATGTAGGTGAAGCGACCTTTGTGTGTGTGTGTGTGTGTGTGTGTGCACTCCAGAGCGTGTCTCAGCATGCTGCCAGAGGGCCAGGGCAGCGAGCCAGACCCAGGGCACAGCATTACACTGTGTTCATATCTGTGTTGTGAGTGCCTCAATTACCCATCAGCCTGAGAGAGAGAGAGAGAGAGAGAGAGAGAGAGAGTGTGTGTGTGTGTGTGTGTGTGTGTGTGTGCGTAGCTGTATACGGGACAGGATGAATCCAGATTTTTGTGTCTTTTATCTCTTCTGAACTGATGTTTCCCAAATCTGCTCTCATTTTTTTGAGTGTGCTCTTGTCATTTCACAGGCACTTAAATCCAGAATGACACATCGCTGTGTCCTCCTCAAACCTTCTATCTTCAGTTCACTTTCCATATTTTAAGCACGCTGATACAACAAGCAAAGATTCAGCTGATTCGTTAAAGCCTTCACACGAGAAAAGAGTGCCACCTACAAACAGAGAAACTTCATCAACAGCAAATCTGAGCAGATGAAACTCTTGTCACTGAACTCTGTTTGATCAAAATAGTTTTCTGTTTACAAACCAGCGTGCAGGCAGCAAACAATACAAAGTCCATCACCACAGTATAGTTTGGTACAAGGATCTGCCACCTGTGGCTCTTGAGCTACGTAGGATTTACATAGAAATGAATTCTGGTTTTATTTGTTAACATTATCACTGTTGTAAGGCAAGAGCAGTGTTTTTCAACTTGCATGTTTTTGACGTGTCTCTGCTCCAACACACCTGATTCAGATGAATGGCTCATTATCAGAGTTCAGCAGAGCTTGATGGCGAGCTGTTTATTCGAGTCAGGGACACATCAGAATCAGGGCAGGGACCCCCTGGAAACAGGACGGAAAAAATACTGTCCCAGAGTCATTTTTCCATCGTCTGTTTGTAAAAATGCATCGTCACATGGAATAGTTTCTGTGCTCTCAGGTTGTGATTTTGTTTATGAATTGAACAAGCATGAGCAGAATTTGAATCCAATCGTGGTATCAGGTTAAGTGTCAAACCATTGGAGCAGCCTTAAACCAACTGACATTAACATGACTGTATGACGTACGCTGTGGGCGCGGCTGTGGACAGATGAGTGGGAAGGCTAACGTTACAATCTGTGCAATAATCACATAAATGTTGTTATATTGTGTTGTGATTGAGATTCTGACCCATCATGCATCATGAAAAGACACATTAGACGTTTTTGGCTTGAAATAAAATCACATTATCACCGAGCAGATGCAGCTACAGCAGAAGACTCAAACATCATATTGTGTTGTCTTATTGGCTCTTCTTGTCAGTTTTAGTGCTTTTGTCTGGTGTTTTTTAAACATGTTTTGTGATAAACCCGAATCTGCTTGAGTCTCAGTGGCAGCAACACAAATTTTGCACAAAAACACAGACTGATAAATCTGCGAAAGATTTTTCACAACTCACTCCAAAGAGGGAAAAATGGCCTAAGGTGACCGGATTTCTGAAATGAAAACTGGAGACATTTCCGGTTCAGTGTACAAACATCATTAAATATCATTATGACATAAAAAATGGGGACAATTCCAATTTCCTGTATTTTGATGATTTGCAAATATGCAGTGGACCACCATGTCAGTTTGGACTGGGTAACATGAGTGCATTAATGTAATTTTCTTTTCAAAAATATCATTTAAATTACATTTCTGCTACTTTAAAAGAACTTCATCACACTTGTCTGCTCTTCTCTTCCCTCTCCTTGCTCTTCTTATCATCTTAACTTTTTCTTCTCCTTTTCTTCAAGTCCTCCCTGACTTGTTTCCTCCATTACATTTTCATACTCACTTTCTTCTTCTTTTCCTCTTGTCTCCTTCACTCTTCTTTTTATTCTGTCTATCACTAATCATCCTCTCCTAAAACAGTTATCATAAAATATTGTAAGAGCTGTCACATGGTAATCTTTACAATAAACTTTGTCACAGCCACACCAGTGACAGTAAATGTTACTGTCTGTGAAGGTCTTCAGTCGCTCCAACTCTTTTTTTATTTAGCCCTCAAAAATGACGTTGATTGCTTCCTCTTCTGTCCATGAGTAAACAAGCCAAAATACGAACAGCGCCACTCTGCCTTTACAACCCACACTGTGGATAAAGGTGGTACTGCATTAGTCTGCACGCAACCAGAATCACAGCTGCAGCGTCAATTTCGCTTTGTCTTTTTTTAAGCCACAGTCAAAATCGAGGACATTTCTGGGGACAGTTCTGGTCACATCTGGTCACCCTACTCGAGCCTCAACGTGAGACTCAGCTTGAGTCTCAGCGTGACACTACACACAGATCGGTAGCAAGACTCTTACTAAAGGCTCCTAGTCTTTCCTACGTGTAGTGTAAAAAAAAGGTTATTATTTGTTGCATCGGAACATTCGTTTTATTTAATGTTTCAGTGATGAGGGGTTTCTGTTCTGCCAGAGCCGGACATTCCTCTCAAAACAATCATGGCATTGTCTCACCTGGGGTGCAAAGGCAAAGGCGAGGAGTAAACAGTTTGAAGTTCATCCACGAACCAGTGACATCACTGATTCTTGCAAGAACAAGGATTTTGAGGCTGCACTCCAGAGACACAGAAAACATTTGGGGGAAAAAAAAGTTTCCCTTTACGTGACATTACTGTGCATGAAAGTCCTGCTGTCTGCCTGCTGCACAAGTTCATTCATGTTAGTAAAGTTAGCATGTGAGATAAAATCATGAATTCCTGCTGTTAGCCATCAGAGCACACTTGACAGCAGCTATACATCCAAATGTCTTATGCAAAAACATCTCATATTGGATATGCACAGCACTGCAGGTGAAGCCTCATAAGACATTATGTCAATACAGGATTTAATAAATATTATTTATCTGCTGCAGGGGATCATGAGGAGAGGCTGCACACCTGTCTGTGATTTGTTTTCTCTGAAATATTATGAGTGTAACAATGTAATTACTTTTCCATCTAGAGTCATCAGTCTGCACCTCTATCAGCCGTCACCATGTCACCGCCTGAAACACATCGAACTGATCAGAAAAGCATTGATCATAGAGCCTGACAAACATTTGCTCTTTTCATTAAACAGCCATAAACAAAAACAGTGTGAGATTTATGTTACTGTACTCAACAGTATTTGCATCAAACAATCCACTACCTCGTTAGAATCCAGGGCTCTGACCTGATCACTACATAAACACACAGAGCGAGCACGCAAACAAGAGAAAGAAGAGGAGAGAGTGAATGTGCTGAGGATCCACATCCAACCGACTGGTTGAGGAACAGCCGGGAGAAAAGAGACGTCCTGGGACAAACAGTGCCGAGAGAAGCCTGAGTGAAAACACGGGATAAGGACGAGAAACCTGGGAAGAGAGAGAGTGGCGAGGCAAACAAATGAACACAGCTCAGCGGCTGGTGGGGGAACAAAACAAAAACAAGAAGTTTAGAGAAATGTGCTGATTGTCACTAGGCTTTCAAATAACTGATTCCATTTCTTTATGCTTGTTCAGCTTGTTTTTCTGTGTTTTTATCAGTTTCACTGTGCAGCTGCATCTAGCCGAGCGTTCATGTTCACAGATCCTACAGAGACAGGTGAATGCACTGGTAACTTTATGTATATGAGCCTTTTATTGACCTCGAGAGGACTAGTGATGCGTCTGATTTCATTCTTTATCTCTGGCTGAGCCCCCACCTTCTCTTTGCACAACGCAGACTTAAGGAGTGCACAGATAAATCATCATGCAGGACAGTGAAACAGCTAATATCTCTATTTGTGATCTTCTTTAAATGTGAAATGAGGAGTTATTAGGTTTAGTTGTAAGTGAAATGGATAACTGGTCCCTCATGTAAAGCAGTTAAAACAATAAGCATGTGTTGGTTGTGGCCGTGAATAGGACAGCTGCTCTTTAAAGACCCTGGAAACATTATTTTCTCAGACATCTTTTTATTTCATCAGGATCCTACATACGTACAACACTTTCTTCAGGCGGTGTAACAGTTTTGCCCACCGACATTTTGTTTTTGTTTTTTTTTTAGGGCTGTCAGATGGTTAATTGCAGAATTTCAATAGTTAATAGCGATTAATCAAATTTTTTATCACATTTTAAATCATATTATTTTGCATTTTACAACAGCTTTTTAAGTCCATATTAACAATGTAACTTGATTGGGGGTCAAATGCCAGCTGGTCTCTTGCATAAGTCTGGTGCAGCAGCAAGGAGGACACAGGTAAAAAATAAAAAGAGCGAGATGCTCGGCATCTATACTATTGGTCGGACAAAACGAGAAATTTAATTATGAGGCTTTTGGCTCTGGGAAATTATAAAAGGCATTTGTTGCTATTTTATGACATTTAACAGACAAAACCAATAATTGATAATAATTCTAAAAAAACAAGTACGATTTGAATCCCACCCATGACGCTGTGGTAGTGTGTCTTCCCCATCTCGTCCAAGCTTGGTTCCTGGTGGCCGCTTGTCTGTGTCTCCATGTTCTCATTGTGCTCCTCGGGGCGCACATGTCTGCTCCCCACGGCTTCTGGCCTTACTCAGGGAAGGATGAACCAGGATGGGTTAAACACAGAGGACAAATTTCACGTTGCACCATGTGCTTTTGATAAAATAAAGATGGACTTCACCTCTCCACATTTTACTAATTAATAAACGCAATAAAACGCATCAGTTTGACGTCAGAATTTGCAGCTTTTGGTGCAGTAGGGTTAGGGGTAGGTAGTGTTCCTAACCCCCTACCCTGATCCTAACTGTGACATCATCAGTGACAACATAGTGTAACAAACACATTGACAGTACAAAGATGAAGTCTTGGGTCAAACAAAGCAGGATTGTTTTGAGCGGCACTGTAACCTCACAGTGGACTCCTCTGCAGCTCCGTCAAAGCAGCAGCAGTTGCACAGAGGTGAAGTTGTTGTTCACGGTCAATCTGAAAACGGTGTGCATCATTTTGTTACAGTGGACAAATGTTTCCTGAAAATGCAAAACATGCGGGAGCAGTGCATAAATGAGACAAAGGGCTTTAATCAATTCATTCAGGGTAATGATGGCCCAACGTTTAGGGAAGCAAGCTTGTGATTGGAAGGTCACTGGTTCAAATCCCTGACTGGATTAATGTGGGTGGTTAAAGTGAAGGGAACCCTTATTCCACCACTGAGGGCCCTTGAGCAAGGACCCTAACCCCATTTATTCCAGTGGAGCTGCTCAGTGGCCGCAGCCTGTTGTTGTACTGGGCAGCATGCAGGTGTGAATATGTAACTGTGTGAACATGACGAGGGCGTCCCTGAAAGAGAGCGTTCGCTCTCTGTGGCACCGCCCCTGAAAAAATAAATGTAAAAAAAAAGATTCCAACAGGCACATATTCCTGCATTAATACTACAAATATGATGAATTTAGAAAATAATCTTCAGATTAATTGATAATGTAAAAAAAAAAGAAAACAGAAAAAACTTACTTACGGCTCTGGCAATGGGATTGTCATCAAATCTGATCAAAGCACACACACTCCTGATTAAGTTTTTGACTCTTTCATTGTTCTGTTTATATTTAATAAAACCTTTGTCGGGGGGGTTTTAGTTTAGTGTCAGTTTTTAATTTAATTAGAAACTGGTCATCTCAGGTCAGATTTTATTTAAATTGCCCAGTATCCCGAAAAAAAATTTGCCTCAAGAGGTTTCCCAGTTTGTGGAGCTCATTACATGTCTTTCTTTTAAATCGTGAGAAAATCAAACTAACTTCTTATAATCTTTATCTGTCGGGACATTTTCTCATGCATGTCAGTCGCGCGTCACTTTGCAGAAGCTATATCTTCCAGTTATTGCTCCTCACAAATCCAAGACATGAGGCCAGAGGAGTGTGGCTTAATTCTGCCCTACATGCTCCACGGCAAAGCTTCAAACTCTGATCACTGATCAGCTTCTCTCAGCAGCAAATAGTGAACCATAGTTTAGGAAACGGTGCAAGTTTTATCTCACTGCACATTTACAGTCATTTATGATGCATTTTAAAACTGTCGGAAAAAACAAAATTAGACTTTAAAAAGTGTTAAAATACATTAATTTTCTCTCTCAATACTACAGAAATATTATACATGGACTTGTCATTTTCACAACCATTATACAATACAAGACTTGCATGTTTTGGTTTGGCTCAAGTGTGTTTGCACACTGGAAATGAACATACTGTATTGTTTTTTGTCTGTAGAGTTATGAGAGCTCCCGAGCATTTGTGCTTTTTTCCTCTCTCTATCACATCTCATTCCATCTCGCCTCCTTGTGTCTTCGCCTCCATCACCATGGACATACAACCTGCTGCCATTAGCACTAGACGTTTCGACACTGAAGTGCTACATACCACACAATCGTTTGGAATACACTGAGGAAACAGCTATTCACTCAAGTGGGATGAACTACATTTTTCAGATACTCGTGAGGCAATAGATGCAGAGCACGGCGCAACACCTGAGATTATTAACATGTTTTTATCTCACCATGGATCCGAAGTATCTAAACGAAGGATTCGATCTTTATGACTTTGTGTAAAACACAGTTGTGTGTGTTTCTGCACTGTGTTGTCATTGTCAAGAAATGAGCGAATAAAACAAGAGCGTGCATGAGGTTGCTGGGAAGCATAAAAGATGACAGTGTCAGTGAGCCATCTTGAGTTGGATTAGTTGGTTACTATGGATACCATACTACATACATATGCACCAGCTCTTGACACACACACTCCTTTAGAGGCTGACCTTCTTCAGTCCCTCCTTCACTATCATAACATCACTCACAGCCGGCCCACTCCGAGCCCCCTCCCCACCAACATAATGACATTTGCATACAGATGTCTCACTTGTGCTGATAATGCATGCAACATGCGTGCATGTGTGCGTGTGTGTGTGTGTGTGTGTGTGTGTGTGAGAGAGAGAGAGAGCGTGTTTAAAGACTGACTGTAATCAGTTGACATCTGAGTACAGGTTAGGGCTTGAAGGCAAAGCAGGATGTGCATTACAATCATTATCACCATCATTAACACAAGTACAATTTCTTTAGAAAAATAACACACACACACACACACACACAGACATACACAGAGCAATGTGAGCACTCTGAAAAGTGAGAGGTCGGGGGAGGAAGACAGGATGGAGTGATGGATGAACTGAGAGAAAGAAGTCTCCCTCTCGTTTGCTGGAACAACTGTGCCTGGCAGACTCCAGCAGAAAGGGGATTGAGTTGAACTCGTCAGGGCCCCGTTCCAAATCTGCGGCCCTGCCCCCACCCTCCCTCTTTCACTTCTCCTTCTTCTGCTTCTTGTAGCGTTTTCTTCTCTTGCCTCATGAAACAAGCCACCTACACTTTAGGACATCTGCTAAGCTGATTTTCTGGAGCTTAGCAGCACCACAGTGGTATCAAAGAGATTAGGTGAAACAACATCCAACTCTGGCTTTGTGCTGTGTTTCAATAATGCAGCGCTGTGCGACGGGGCGCATGTGTTTGTGCCTGTTCGCCTCCAGTGCGCGCTTGCCTGTGCACAAGCTCGCTGTGAATGTGCGTGGGTGTGTGTATTATGCTTGGTGTTACAGTGCCATAAGTCACAGAGCTGGTGTAATACACTTGGATCTGGAGTGTGAGCGCTTCTTTTCGTACAAGGATTCAGGAAGCGTAACCAAAGACCTGCTTCAGAGGATCTCTTTGCCTTTGTTTTCTAGCCAAGCCTATTATCACTGGAGAAAAATCATCTCCAGAAAATAAACTGTCAATTGGTGATGCTGTAAATCCACTAAAAGTTGGAGTTATTTTTGCAGCGTGAGGCCTAACAATCATATATTTACACTTGATGTGTTTTTATTCTGCTTGTTTTTTCTCACTTTACACATATGCAGTAGGCTGCATGCGTTAATTTGTTTTTCTTCTGCTATACATTTGGTAATGAAAGGGTGCTTTATGAAGCGAAGTGACTATATTTTACTGCATTATGCATGCATGACAGCTAACGCTTAGTAACTATCCACACACGTAATTAAGTAGTGAAATGTAATAATGTCATTTATCCCTCTGGGTTTAGGGTTTGAATAATTGCTGCAGAGTCAGCCTACTGTGCATTATATTTGTGTGTGTGTGTGTGTGTGTGACATGGCTGCATGCTTGCTTTTTTCTCCTTGTATGTGTGAGAGATCAAGAGAGGGAGTTCTCATTTAGTTTTTTTTTCTTTCTTTCCAACAGCTTTCACTTTTTTGTGCTCGCTAACTAGAGAAAAAAAGAGTGGAGAGAGAAGAGAAGAGAGAAGGGGGAGGGAGAGATGGGCGGGGGGGGTGAAAGAAGAAAAGAGAGCAAGCCCAAAGAGCGTCGGGTGCTGTGTCAGTCTGATATTTTCCATAGTGACAGCTGGGCCCAGAAGCTCAGAACCTTTTCTTCTGGCACACAAAGCCCATTAAGTATGCTACTCGCTCAATGGCCCCCGCAGCCTCCAAATTGCTCCAAGCTCCTCCCTAAAGTGTGGCAGCCTTTGTCATTGTAATCAGGCCTTCTATGTGAAGTGCTGCCTGTATTTACCGCTGCTCAGGGTGCATATTTGCCCAGCCTGCTGCTGTTGGGTGAGCGCAAAAGGGAGAGAGGGGGGAGAGACCTACAGAGAAAAAAGAAGAAGAGGGCTAAAAGATGGGAAAAGATAAGAGTTGGAGAGTTTAAAAAAAAGGAGAGCGGAGGAGATGGGAATAGTTGCCGGCATGAAGAGAGAGGAGGAGAAGATGGGAGGGTCAAGTGTGGAGAGAAGGTGCAGAGACTCAGGATGGAGAAAGGGAAGTGAAGAAATCAGCAGGCGGAAGGCCTCAGAGAATATGACTCAGTGACTTTTGGAGGTGACGGGGGTCAGGCAGGCGACCTCAGCAGGGGGTCAGAGTGTGGAACGCTGAAGGAGTGAGTGAGCACTACGATGCTAGTCTGAAAGGAAGAAAGTGTGTGTGTGGGGGGTGCCAGTAGGGCTTACTGAGGCGTTGCCGTGCACAGTATGGAATTAAAACTCAGCGATAAGTTAGAGGAAGAAATGAAAACACTGAAGTCCAGATTAGCGACAGAGAGGTAGAGTGGACAGACAGAGGAGCAGACGAACGCAGACGAGTGCAGCGATGTGATGCCTTTTGGCAGAGCTGACCCCATTCCACGTGTCACCCACCCACCCCCACTTCCATGGGGAGGCCCGAGCTGTGGATGTGGCTGGGTGGGCAGAAGAGGGCGGGGTGCTCTAGAGATGACGCTCATCCAAAGTGGCATCCAGACCAAACTTTGTCTGTCTCGGCCTCTTCCTTTCGTTTTGAGTGTGTGTGCACGCATGTTAAAAATGTATAAAAGACAAGAAGAGAAGTACAATAAGTGGATAATAAAGAGCCACGGCAGTACATTTTTTAAACAGAACCAAATTGTGCTGAAGGGTGGATTCACAATTTTTCAAATCTGTCTGAAAGTGACAGTCATGTGTCCATTTAGCGTGCAGTTGGATCAGCACCACTTGCTGTGATCCTCCTGCTCCTGTTCATACCAGCCATCAAGACCATGTTTAAATAAGAGCAGCCCTGGTCTTTCCTTTGTGTTTTAAAAAAAAATCTGCATTTACATGAACAACTGAAAGTGCTATAGTATGCATGCTTGGCCAGTAGTCGGCCTAGTTTACCATTTGATGGAAAAACTTGCGCCGTTTAAACAGCCCCTAAGAGATCCCTATTGAACGCAACATTGCATCTCAGCAAATAAAATAATGAGAAAACAATTTGTAGGCAAATCTTCCTTTTCATACTGTAGGTTTAAATAAACTACAAAGATAGATTCCTTTTTTTCTTGTGGGCGACGTGCGTAGCTGTGTCTAATGTTAGTTGACAGATATGAGCATGATCACGCTGGATGGATGTTAGAGAGAAAGAGAGAGAGAGGTTGGGAGGGTGAAAGTCTGTGTGTGTGTGTGTGTGTGTGTGTGTGTGTGTGTGTGGTTGTGTGTGTTGGGGGGGTCAATAAAGCCATCGTGTTATGAACCTGATTGTTATCATGAGACCGGGAGCAGGATGTCAGATGTCCATCTGTGCATGAGCCCAGGAGGTGTGTGAGTGCGTAACTGTGGGTCCAATACTGAGCACGTTTGTTAAATTCCTGTTTCCTTCTTCATGCATTTTTTCCGATCAATAGCAACTCCCAAAATTATACACAACTTCGTTACTTCAGATACAAATCTGTACATTTATTAAAGGGAAAAACTTTTAACTCCCAGCAGGGCAGTGACCCTTTTGCCTCTCATTCAGCTCAGTTGAAAGTTGTTACGATTCAAGATGCTGAATAATGTTGATGTAAGCAGAGGAGTGAAGTTTTGAGAGGACTTCTGAATAACGACGATAAATACGGAGTGAAATTTTCATTTATTAGCTCACACAGGTCATTTTCTCAACAAGGTCCTGTTTCCATCTCTTCAGTGTGTGTGTATATGCATGTGTGTATTTGTCTAAACTTTATTGTCACCGTCATCTCCAGGACAGCTGGAGGCTGTGTCAGAGTTCAGCTGCTTGTTATACAGAGCAGAGAAGAAGAGGAAAGGGGGAGTGTGAGTTTGTGTGTTTTCATTCATTTCTGTGTGTGTGTGTGTGTGTGTGTGTGTGTGTGTGTGTGTGTGCGTGTGTTAGAACAGAAGGGTTGGGGTGAATAGTGAAGTTAACAGGCTAATGAGTGTACCGTGCTCATAAAGACTACAGAAGGCTGTCTGCCATCCTGAGGTAACAAACTTGCTGTGGCCTTAGTGGAGCCTCAGTCAGCTGGTTTAGTCTAGTTAAGTTTAATAACAACAATCTGAAACTCATAGTGGTGGGTCGGGTTTTTTTTCGTTTTTTTGTTTTTTTAGTACTGCTCACTGTAGATAAGTTTAGTTGTGAAAAGTCAGCCCAAAATAAGTGGGAAAAAAGAACTTTGTTCAGTTTTCTTTCAGATTTTTTCATTTTATTTTTGTTTGTTATAGTTAATTTTAGTTTAATTTAGTTTAGTTTAGTTAAGTTTTAGTTCAGTTTAGTTTAGTTTAGTTAAGTTTTAGTTTAGTTTAATTTAGTTTAGTTTAGTTTAGTTTTTAGTTTTAGTTAAGTTTTAGTTTAGTTTAGTTTAGTATAATGTTAGTTTAGTTTAGTTTAGTTTAGTATAATGTTAGTTTAGTTTAGTTTAGTTTAGTATAATGTTAGTTTAGTTTAGTTTAG
>JAPQLA010000002.1:1112666-1123107 GCA_029822935.1 Naso vlamingii | reverse complement strand
TGCTGGCCTTTGTAAACATGTTTGCATGTGTCTATGTTTGCATGTAGATATGTGTGTGTTTGTGTGTGTGTGTGTGTGTGTGTTGCCTCTCTCCTGATCGTGCAGTCAGCAGTGTGTGAGCCTATGAGGAAGCCTCGTGGGATTCATATGCATTTGTGATTTATTGATCTGAGTTTCTTTTAGCAGAGTGGCTTTCGGAGCAGTCGTTCACCTTTGTTCTCCCTCCCTGTGTCTTTCTTCTCCTCCCCCCTCTTTCTCTCCCCCTTTCTCTCAGTTCCCATTGAGCTCGTAGGACAAGAGCTGAGGTGAGGAAACACCTTCATCTTTGTGCAAATCTCTTTCATAAAGTTCTTTTATGTGCACTGCGGTGCTCCCCCCAGCACTCGCACACTCACTATCAGTGCTTCTTTGGATGATGTTGTATATTAATCTTTTTTATTTCTTATCATCAGCACTTCTCAGTTCGTGGTCAGAGCTTCCAACAAGCTGCTATTGATTTCTCACAGCCTTTTGCTATTTCCTGCTATGAACACATAAAGCAGATGCAATGAATAGGCCCTGTGATCTAAGGATACAGTGTGAGGAGAGAGGACGGGGAAGGGCCGTGATTTGGTTTTTCTCCGGCCCTACCTTACCTCTTTTTCTCTTCCCCTTTCCCACCCGGATGCTGGCTCTCATGGCTGCACCGGTCAGGAAGCCCATTGTCCTCCTTCCTCTCCCTCCTTCTAAATTATTTTTTCATCTTCTCTCATTTTGTCACACTTCACCTCCGAGCATCAATCTGTGCTCGGCACTCCAAAATAACCTTTCGGTTTTTGGATTAAGAAAAAAAAGGGCAGAGATCACCTCATTTAAAATGCAAATGCAGTATTTTTTAATAAGTGAAATTAATAATAAGGATAATTGGAGTAATAAAGGGCAATTGCTGGGGGAAGTTAATGAGAATTGAAATGAGCCGTCCTGAGGGGTCATAGCAACCTGAATCAGAGGAGAGAGAGCTGCTGCTGATGACTGGTGGGGAGAGCGGAGCGGGGGAAATTACAGCAGGTCTCCGCTGATCCTTATCGCTCATACTAACAGGATATAGGCCAGGGTTGATGTACGACATACAATATCATGTTCTCCCCAACCTGACGCCACCTGCATTTGTGCATTATGCGTGTCTGCAGGATGCATTGGGGGATACACGGCTTTGTGCATGAGCATTTGCCTGGCATGTGTGCTTGTTTTGCATGTCTTTCTTTTGTTTATTTAAATTCACTTTGTTTGTGCCTGTAGTTATCATTGTTTCTGCATAGGGACTAAAATGCACCGTGTCTTAAACATATCTCTAACCTCCATCCATCCCACCCAGCTGTCCCACCCCTGGATGCAATGGCTCTGGCCATATCAGTGGGAGATACTCACGACACAGAAGGTAGGGCAGATAAAAACCCACCCACTGTCTGTCCTTCTTCTCTGTCTGTCTGTCCTCCTCTCTGCCTCACAGCATCTGCTTTGTGGAGAAAACCATATTTCCTTTTTTTTTTTTTTTTTTTTTAAAGAAATAAAGGACTAGTTCGACAGTATGGTTCTTACACTTTTTTGCTACACTTCATTGCATTCATAAGTCAGATGAGAAGATCAGCGTCTCTCATCTGTTCAGTAATAATGAGGCTCCAGCCGGCAGTTAGTTTATCAGAAAGACTGGATCAGGTTTTGGCTCTGTCCAAGGAAAAAAAAAAACACTGACAGCTAGTGTTGTAGTCACTGCTGCCCGACCAAGACCGTGACCAGAGTGTGCCGAGACTGAGTCAAGACCAAAACCATAATAAATACATACGTATATGTAGATATACATACAATTTTCATCTGATTTCTATGAACAAACACAACACTGAGGAGCTGAAATCAATTCAGCCATCTTTAATTAACACTCCCCTTCCTCAAGAACAGCATGACGAGTGTAAACAAAAGCAGAGTTTTCTGCATTTTACAGATTTAAGTTTGCCTTCAAATAAATGCGTCAGTAACGTACAAGGTCTGACCATTTAGACTTATGGTTCAAAGCAAGATAAGACACCTTTGAAGAGCTCCAACAGTGTAAAACATTCAGTGACCTAACAGCAGATGATGGCTGCATTTGAAGAAGTCGTACTACATCAAATCACGGTAATCGTGTTAAATGAATCTGGTGTGGTTTTGACTGGTCTTTATTAAAAATCCTGAGTCTGTGATGTCCGAGACCGAGACAAGACAAAATTCATTTGATTCCAAGATGGAAACTGAGACCTTCAAAAAGTGGTCTCAAGTACTACAACACTACCTACAGCACCTCTAAAGCCCACATGCTCTGTGTCATTTGTTCAGTCTCTCAAGTGTAAAAAATGTGGGAATTATGGGGGAATTTTTCCTGGACTGTTTCTTTCCTGGCATTAATCATCACATGACTCACAATGACGAGTTTTGGCTCCTGGCCAAAAAGTACACACACATGACCTCCTGATTTATAGCTGAATCACTTTCAATATAGGTGATATAAAATATGTATATGGGATGTTTAAAGTACAGTTTTGTTCAATTCAAGTCATTAATGAGACCAAAGTAAAGCAGAGTCGCTGCCGTTAAAACTGATATATAATTTTAAAAACAGATACATAAAAATCGATGAGCAGCACCAACTGCACTCAAAATTGAAACTGAACTTCACTTTTGACTTAAGTTATCAATTGTGATCAGTAAGAGTTTTTTCAGATATGTAAAACATTCACATATATTTGTGTTGCAGAAATATTTTGACACCTTTTTTAAAATTTTATTAATTCTTTCTTTGATCTGTTGCTTATCTCGTGACTCTTATATTTCTCTTGGTTGCTGACCACTGTGTTAGTCATGCATTACAGCCCCATAACTGAAATCTTAGGTTTCTTGAGCAGAAAATGATCACGTAGTGATGTTTTTATTCGTTTTATCCCTTTTTCCTATTTGTGATTTCTTTGTTTTATTTTCTATTCTTGTTGCTTATGTGAAGCACTTTGTAATGTGGATTTTAAAAAGTGCTCTATAAAATTATTATCACTATTATTAGTAGTAGCAGCAGCAGCAGTAGTAGTAGTAGTATTATAGACATACGGTAACAATCATTTTGTAGAATTTGAGATGAGACTTCGGCTCTGATTCCATCTTTTTTCCAGATGTTTGTGATGTGACGTTTGAGGCTAACATCAGACTGAGAAAAAGATCACATTAATTATGTAATTTTAAATAATCACATGCCAGTAATAAGAACTGTTTTTGATATTAAACACAACTCCCAGAGCTGTTAAATCTCACCTTAAGCAAGAAGAAAGTGTCACTCGCCCTCAGAGACCTTGTGAGACTCGGGGCAGCTCACTGGCTTGTGACTCGTCTTTATTGAGGGGCAGATATTAGCTATCTGTTTACATGTGTATTCGTTCAGCAGGCAATTTCAGATGCACTTTGTTTATAGATCGTTCCTCAATCTCCCTCGGCGTCTCCCAGGTGAGAGTAAGAGGGAGTTTATTGGATTTCACCCTCCGCTGCCTCGCCTGCCCGCCTCTCCATACAAGTTGTTCATTAAACGTTCCAGTCAATTGGCTGAGATTGGTTGTGATGTCTGAGTGAGCCAGCCTGGCGCCCCCCTCAGGCCACATGTGTTGACTCATACTACCTGCTGAAAGTAGCGCTCCACTGCTCTTCATGTCAGAAGAACACACACATACACACACACACACACGCACACACACAGCAGAGAGTCAGTCATGGACACAGTGAGGCTTTATTAGACGAGTGTATTTGTGATTTCTGCTTGATTTTCATGATCTTCTTCATTTTCTTCTTCTTTGACTCTCTTTGCTGCCATCAGCGTTCTGGGTTGCCCTGTAGCAAGAAAGCGCCGTCTAGAGGAAACAGAGACCGAGCAGGAGCAAGACACAGAGCAGCCTGCCTCCAAGAGGAAGGCCCACCCCCTGAAACTGGCCCTGGACGAGGGCTTCAGTGCAGAAAGCGACGCCAGCAGCGAGGCCGAGGGTGAGGGAGAGAAAGATGAAGAGGAGGCAGGAGAGACTAAGGAGGAGGAGGAGGAGGAGAGGGAGGCAGCTGTAGAGGAGGAGAGAGAGGAGATGACAGAAGACCTGACACAGGATGGACCGATAAATGGACAGCTGGATGAGACACAGAAGAAGGAGGAGGAGGAAGAGGAGAGGGAAGAAGAAGAGACATATCAGGAGGAGGACAACACATTTGCCACTGATGAAGGTAGAAATTTTTTTTACTTGAGACAAACCAGCTAACAAACATGTTCACCACGAATGAGGAGAAGTTTACTGCACAATTGATCATGTCGATTTTCATAAACATGAGTCATGATCAGTTTTTTTAGGTTTATTCAAGTGAGCAGAAGTGCCTAATTTATTGTTTTTCCTCTATTTCACATTATTGTTACTAACAATTATTACATTACTGCAACTAACAATTATTTTCATTATCGATTAATCTGCAGATTACTTTTATGATTATCGCTAAATTGTTTATGACACTTATGATGCCCTCAGATTGCTTCTTTTGTCCAAACAACAGCCCAAAACACAAAGACCCCTCATTTATTTTCATAAATGACACATAAAAGCAGCAAATCCTCACATATAAGACACTAAACCAGCAGTTATTTTTACTTTTTTATTTGAAAAATGACTGAAACGATTAATCGATTATCAAAATAGTTGGCGATTAATTTTTTATCAATGGATTATTTAATTAATCATTGCAGTTGTAAATAATATACAACAGTATATACTGATAGTAAGGTCTTTGCACACCAAGTGCGTTTTTTCATCTGAAATTGACGCATGTTTGAAAAAATTCCAACCTCATGTAGTGTCAATCATATTTACAGACTCCGAAACTTTCGCCCGTCTTTTTTTTTTTTCGTTTTTTTCGCATCCGTCCAAATCTTTAAAGGTTTGTTTGAGAGAGAGAGAGTCTCTCTGTGTGTCCCCACCTCAAACATACTGCCACCCGCTGTTCAGGATCAATCGGTTTGCAGTAGTTGGTGGTCTTCTTTTTAATGTGTGGTTCCATTATAACTAGCAGCATATCAAACTGGACCACTGACATCCTGAAATAAACGTGGAAGCCATCGGAGTAATTCTGCAGCTCCTTTATCGGCAGGCGAAACTCTCCTTGCTCTTGTTTTCATGAAGTGACAGAACCACAAAGTCATCCTCACTGCTTGACGACTCCATTTTGTCTCATATTGCCAATTTTCACAATAAATAGAAAAATAAACGTATCGTACTCAGTGTGCAAGTTTTCTGTGCGTAACATTTTTTTATGGATTACGGATTCGAAATACTCATCCGCAAGCAAACTGACTCAGTGTGCAAAGGCCTTAAGTCTTGTTTGGTTCAACCTCCAAAAATGTTAAATTTCCTACATTTCCCATAATGCCACTCGATAGCAATAACAAAGCAAATCCATTAATAGTTGTGTGGGTAGCAAAGACAGATAAGATCATGGTGAAAGCTGTGGTTTATTTCAATCTACCTGAGAAATACAAAACAAGATAAAAAATAGTCGCTTCAAATATCTCTAATATTACAGGAGGTGAGTTGCAGTGCCTAATAACGACCACTGGGGGCATTAGAAGTTTAACTGAGTTTGTTTTTGCATAGACAAGCTGCTTCACAACAACAGGCTCCATCACAGCAGGTGTTTTTCTGTCACTGTGAGTTCACAGTAAATGTCTTAGCGGGCAGGAAAATGACACCAGTGATGATGTAGATATTGCTGACAGTGACAACAGCTTCAGCTCGCTGCATGACTCATGTTCTGCTCGGTGTCACTGCTCTGACCTCTCCATCTCTGCTTCCACAGAAGAGTGTGTGATCATTGAGCCTGAGCTCGGAGCAGCGCCGCCTGCAGCCGAGTGTCACTCTCCCTCTCAGAGTGCCAAAGAGGTGGCCACCTCTCTCCTCCACCTCGGCCGAGTCTCCAACAACAATGCTCCAACTGTGGCTACTCAGAAGCCTGTTGCTATGGAGACTGAGGAGGATGTCATTGTGGCAGCTGAACGGGGTGAAGAAATAAAGATTGAGCAGGAGGTGGACATGAATGAAGGGGAAGAGGAAGAGGATGAGGAGGCACACAGAGTTTTTGAAGAGTCATCCATCCTGCAGAAGGATAGAGCTGCCATGGAGGAAGAGGAGTTGGAGGTTGAGCGAGGAGACGGAAGCAACTGCGTGAGCCAGGAGAACCGCCGATATGTGACTGAAGAAGTTCATCATGAACAGATTAAAGATGAAGAAGAGGAGGAGGAGGAGGAGGAGAAAGGGATGGTAGTGTCAGCACAGCAGGAAATTCCAGCAGAAGAAGTGGACGATGAAGAGAACGATGAAGAGGACCAGCGGGAGGTGAACAACATTCTGCCCATTTCTGATGTGCCAAATGCCATCTGTACCATCACCAGCACTGCAGCAGCTCAGGGAACACACACGGAGGCTGGAGACCACAGAGACAGTCCTTTGGAGGACCACAAATCACACAGGATGAGTCCCCTCGAGAACTACAACGCCAACAGAGACAGTCCACTCAACAAATATGACTCTCATAAACTTCAAAACTACAAGGCCAGTCCTCCTTTAAGCTACAGCTCCCACAGGGCCAGTCCGCTCGAGGACTACTTTCCCAACATCAGAGGTGAGAACTATAAAATCCACAAAGCCTTGTCCTCAGCCTCTACTGACATTATCGAGGTGCGTTCAGATAAGTCCGAGGACAAAGACATCGATGACACTGACGGGGATGTCGAGCACGATGATGAAGACAGCCTATCACAGCGTTCCACTGTGACAGACGAGTCGGAGATGTTCGACATAACCAGAGGGAACCTGGGCCTGCTGGAGCAAGCCATTGCCTTGAAGGCAGAGCAGGTGAAGCCAGCTGGTCCTAGAGAGCTGCTCCGTGCCCCAGATATCCACCACCAGCGATACTTCACTGTGGACGACAGGCCCAAGCACCTGGACGTCATCCGTAAGAGCTACTTCAGCAAAGGTAGGGCAGAGTGAGAAGACCAAGAGGGAGGGGCGGTAGGTGTGGGACAAAATGTTAATACGGTAAAACATCGTCATGCTGACTCTTGAGATATGATTATTCAATGACTGGCGCCAAATATCGATATTTTAATTTAAACAACAATTTAAACAGATTTCCCTGCCAGTTGACTTATCAGCGTCACTTCTTCGTGACTCCTCACGGTGGCGCTTATGACATGAATGTGGGTAACATGAACTTAAATGAACTGGCCGAAGAAGAAGCTGATAATGACAGACAGTGGTGTAAAGAATTTATAGGAGAGTTTGTTTTTTTGCACATTAAGCCTTATAATGATATTTACGACCATGTACAATGCTCTACAGCATTATCACGATGAACGGTGCAGTCCCGAGGGCCGGAGCTCGTTGCTGACGTCACCGCTAGCTGAAAATAACGGAGGAGCGTGTGCACTCAGACAATCTGTTAAAAAATACAATAGAAAGACATGAAAGTCACAGAATGTCCTTTCATGTATCAGCATTCAAACATGAAGCTAAACATGGATATATAACCTAAAAGCGGCTCTTTCAACTGCTTCACAAAAAAACCACAGCTGTTAAGGGTCAGGGTTAACCCCTAACCCTGTAACCTCTGTTACTTCCTTAATATCGTATCTTACTGTCGAACAGCTCAAAGCTGATTGACCATCACGGCATGAATTGATTGCTAAAGTTCAGATTTTTTCATTCTCACAAATAAGCTCTTTTAACGGCATTCACCCCGCACAATTTGCGCACTTTGCTTCGTTTGACAGTAACATAATTCCTAACTAGATGCAACATGAGCAACCTCTAGCAGATGAAGCGTGATACATTGTCCAGCTGACGACAAGCAACTTTGCAACAGAAGGAGCATTTGAGTTGGTTGTTGACAGGCGGGTGGCGGAAACGGAAGGACGTTAGCATTGATTTTGACCAATCAGAATAGGCCAGAGGCGTACCAAGTGCGTGGGACTTGGCTCAAATAGAGCCAAGGCGAGCGATATTTTCAGCAAGCGACACGTCACTGCAGCTGTTCTCTGTCTCATGATGCCGGTTAGAACATACTCACTGGAAAAAACGAAAGTGATCAGCTGTTCGCTCGCTCGTGTCGCGTTGCGATTAGTTAGGAATCAGTGTAATCGCATCTTTACATTGACTTTACATGTAATTCCCTTGCGCGAATGACTTTACTCACCTCCTGTGCAAACACAACATAAGATTTGGTATTCATCTTTTGAAAAAATTAATTTTTGTATCATAATGATTTGAATCAAAAGCAGTAACTCCCTCAAAAGTAAGAAATCTGTCTAAAAATGTATTGTCATTTTTGGAAAATAATGGATGTAAACATGGCCTGCATCAACACAGAACTGACTGAGTCATACATTTGGTCACACACAGATTAGTGAACAGAAAATTATGTTCTAAACTAGCACAGGGTTTCATTTGCTGAACTTAATGTTCGGAGCAGAGCGTACAAATAAACACAGTGTACCAGTTAAACAGCGATGAGTCACAGAGCTCAGTTTAGATCCTCCCTTCTCCCCTTCGATGGGGATGAAGTGGTTCCAGCTGAAGAGACTTCCATGAAGAGCTGAGAGGACGTGCTAAAAGAGAGGCTGAGACTGTGGACAACAGCGAGGGAGGGAACACGGGAGAGATGACAACATATTAGAGAGAAAGAGGAAGAGGCCAGGTTCGCAGTCAGCTGTGGAGTGTTTGTTTACATGCTGTGGGTGTTCAGGCCCTGTGTTTCACAGTTGGCAAGCTGCCCACTTGTCATGCTCCTCACAGTATCGCAGTAGTGTGATTACATGTGTGGTAGTGCTGCCCTCTCCTTGGCCTCAACTCCCTCCTGTGGTGACGTTCATGTTCTGCTCAACACTAATTAGGAAATGCATGTCTCGTTAACATTCAATTTGAAGGCCAATAGAGCATCACACCATCCTCTTGCTCCTTTTACCTCTCTCTGGTGCCACTGATACTGGCTCGCATATCTCCTATAGCAGCAGGGAAGAGTAGACATCTTTAATTGTGTGTAAACTGTGGTGGCATAATTTCCTCCTGATGCATTTTCAGGTGTTGTTTTGTCCGAGATCCAAACAGGATCCTTGAAAATGTCAGACGAGTGTAGCAAGGGAGATGGGAATCATCAAAGCGTAAAGGATAAGTAGGTCGACTTTGTTCGGGTTAACTTTGAAAATGCTGCAATAATTCATTCATTTGACAGAATATTATCCTTGAAAGCGTTTACAGAAACACACAAACTGCATTTAGACTAATGCGTAAAACACATAGTGCTTTTACAGAGATACATAAGGCATGAAGAGCAGATACAGATGGTGTTGCTTTCGTACAGTTGTCTGAAATATGTCTAGATTTCATGCTCAGCCAAGCAGAATGTCTGATGACATTAACTACTTGCTTTTGTCCTCTTTTATTCATCCCACCTTCCACTCCTCTTTCTCTCCCGTCTTCTCTCCATCCCTCTCATCACTCATCTTCTCTCCTCATGCTGCGACCCCCCTACCTTCCTCCATCCAGACAGCAGCAGACCAGAGAAGAGGGAGATCAAGTGTCCCACCCCGGGGTGTGATGGGACGGGTCATGTGACCGGTCTTTACCCCCACCACCGCAGCCTGTCAGGCTGTCCGCACAAGGACAGGATCCCCCCCGAGAGTGAGTTTTCCTCCGAGATGAAAATAAGCAAAGAGAGAAGAACAGTGACAACAAAGGACAGTCTGACAGCGAGAGAAAGCCACCACTCATTACTGTGAAGTTAGCATCACAGAATTTTCACAGAAGCACCAATTTAATCATGAATTCACAAGGCTTTTCAGAGTTCACATTTTCAGTAGCTAGATATCTCTTTGAGGCTGTTAATACATCAGGCACTCTTCACCATTTTACTTTCTGCTGATAGCGGGCACAGCCAACATGCAAAAGATGACGGCTAAAAAGGCTGCCAGAATTTTATTTTTTATTTGGATTTGGTTTATTGATTTGCGTCTCTCAGAGTATACTGACAGGAATCTGCAGTGGTGTGATTTTGCTTAGCCCCATTTCTCCATGTTATCGCAGAGATACTTCATATACACATATATCAGAGGCCATCCTCTGTAGCCATGAACAAAGTCCCACTTAACTGACCCTTATCTAAGCCACGCCCCCCTTAGTTATTGTTGCTATGGCTGTCAAGCTTCCAGAGTCAGCATAGAGCTCACACTGTAACTAACTACAATCCCTGGTGAAATATTGTCTAATTTTTGGAAAAGCAAAAAAGCCATTCCTGACAGAAGCAAACAGAAGGTCTGCAATAAGCCTTTGAATGATAAATACAGGAAGTCAAAGTGACTCAGCAGTGAAAA
>JAPQLA010000002.1:998993-1039921 GCA_029822935.1 Naso vlamingii | reverse complement strand
GAAGATATAAGCTGAGAAGCATCTCACCCAGTCGATGCCAATCCTCAGGTGTATGCTAACGTATGGCCTGGTCAGCAGGCGGCCGATGTGCTCTTCTCCCTCCCTCACCATCTTGTCTGACCACACCATGAAGCGCTGCAGGCCCACGTGCTCCTCTGTCACTGGGAACTGGGCAGGAGCCCCCGGCAGGGCCAGGACCGGGTGCTCAGATGGAGGGAACCTATTCCAACGTGGGCAGCAGACGGAGAGTCTGCTTGTTAAAAGCTCCAGAGGAGGTTCTGCCTTTATCATCAAAAATCAATGCTAAGTGAAAGAAACCTCATCAGTCAGTCAACCATTATGTTTAAGGCTAATGTTCTATTGTGTCATCATTGTTTATTTAAATGTGTCTCTGTGAGACTGTTCAAACATCTACTCACTTCTTCATCCACTGAGGTTGGTGGTAGGCGCTAAAAGAAATACCACTAAACAAGACAGACTCGTCGAATTCCACGCCGACGTAGTCCCAGAACGGACCAAACGGGTTTCCATCCTGAAGATGCACCACAAGTCCGTGTCAGAGCAATGGAAAACACCAACGGTGCTGTCAGAATTACAGTTACTTGGTGTTTTTTTGGCCACCAGAGGGCAGCATTTTACTTCCACCCTTTTCAAAGGAGTAGCATGTTCCTGCAGAACTGGAGGCAGCACTTTTAGAACCACAATGTTAGTGCTGCAGTTCCAGGAACCTCCGTTTCACGGCAGATTTCATGGACAAAAATTAAACTCAATCCAGGACAGAAGACTGAAGTTTTTTTGTGTTGTATTGTTCTTGGGGAAAAAAATGATGTTTGTGAAATGATCTCCAAAAATTCAGTTTGAACAATTACGCTCCTTTTTTTTGAAAGATGCATGTAACGATCCAACAGAGGAGATCCTCGCACGACTGCCCGTTCTGTGCCTCAGCTCTATTTGAACCAGCAGAGTTAAGCGAGGTCAGACCTCATTCAGAGTCACATGTTAACGGGGCAGTTTCTATTGCAGGTGAAGTTTTCAAAAATTGTCTTTTAAAATGTTATTTTAATTTTTTCTGTGCGTTGAAAACAGCATGAATGTAATAATCACTTCCATTTGAGTGGTCAATAAAAACAACTTGTGCTCTAATTTGTTTGTGGTGACCTGATGATTCAGATTTAGATGATTGATAATTTACACTTTAAAGTTTATGATTATAAAATACTTTTATGGCATTTCTATGTGTTCTTATATTTTAGGGTATAGCAGGTATTCACTGATGTGGTTTTAACTGCCGACCACTGTGACATTAACGCTGCATGTCGATGCTTTTGCGCAAACCAGACGGTACTGAACGGACATCTGCCTCTGTGTGAAACATGAGGGTCCTGAAAGTGCAGTCTGCGGTTCTTCATGGACATGATGCTGTTTCAAAGTGACAATGACATGGATGAAAGCTCTTCTGCTATCAAATGAAGCTTGTTGTTTGCTTCTTTATTTCACTTTTAATGACTATTTCAAACCTATCAGGAAAGAAAAGCGAGACAATACTAGACTATCTAAAAAGCAGCAACCAGTGACATCACATATTCACACTTTGTAGCCAGTCAATCAACTAATGGACTCTACGGGAGGCGCACCTTCATTGGGCAGGATTTCTTGTCTGCACTGCGCTGCGCAGCCGTCTCAAAGCAGTATGCCTTCCTCTGTCCTGAGAGCCAAAACTGTGGAGCCAGCTGCTGCATGAAGTCCTCCAGACTGACCACGCGGTGGTAAGCAGACAAGGCCTGCAGCTGGAAGAATTCACTGTACGGAACATGTGCCTGAAAAGAAAAGAGAATAATTTATTAAAACCGTACCGTCTGATCTACGTTAGGGCTGCAACCAATAATTATTTTCATTATCGATTCATCTGCCAAGTATTTTTACGACTAATCAGTTAATCGTTAGTGCAATAAAACGTCAAAAGAGTGAAATCTCAATTTCCCCAAGCCCAGTGTGACGTCCTCAAACTGCTTCTTTTGTCCAAACAGCACAAGCAAGTCCTCACATGTAGGAGACGAAACCAGCAAATCTTTTTACTTTATATGTGAAAAATGACTGAAACGATTAATCGACTTTCAAAACAGTCTGCAATTAATTTTCCAGCAACTGATTATGAGATTGGCAAACAATTCAGATTTTTATCATCAAACAGAGGAGCGGTCTCAGGTTTATGTAAGTTGATGCTTCATTCCTCCCCAAACCCGAACTCAAAGACAGAGTCACCATGGGAACTTGATTTAGGGGTCAAATTTACCTCTGCAGAGTGGGAAAACATCTGGCGTGACATTAAAACAACCTCAAAATCAGTCAGAGCTGAAAATTCTTCATAGAGCTTATATTACTCCCTCTAGACTTAAAAAAATAGACCCAAGTGCTTCAAATCTTTGTTGGCATGAATGTGGACAAGTGGGAAATTTGATTCATATGTTATGGCTCTGCCCTGCAGTCAAGTTATTTTGGACAGAAGTCTGTAAGTTAATTTCAGTGATCATTCATGTAAATATTGCTCCATGTCCATCTGTGTGTCTGTTGGGTCACAGGGCTGTACAATTAAAAACAAGACAAGAAAGGAAGACCGTTGGTTTCGCCTTCTTGGCTGCCAAAAGAATGATTTTGTCAAACTGGAAAGTTCACAAACCAAAATGTTTCTCTATAGAAACATGGACATTTGAGTGTTTTAATCTTCTAGGTATGGAGCGAATGACAGATACATTAAATGAGACTAAGTTTAGGTCTGAAACCATTTGGAAGTAGGTGTGGGGGCACATGTCATCATCGCCAGTATTGATTTGATATTATTTGATTTGATTGACTGTTAAATCTGGTCAACATGAGAAACGTTGTGTCTGTTTTTGGCTTGTTTTTGAAACCAGATCTACCCCTGTACAGGCCAATTTGAACCTTTTGACAATGAATTGAACATTTTTTTAAGTATGAGCATGCACTGATCTCCCTTCTATGTGGTGTTGTTGTGAATATGTTAATGTTGTCTGTTTGTATTTGTCAAGGTCTGGACCTGTGTGTATTGTTGTCATATATAAATATTAAAAGTATGAATTAAACAAACAAACAAAATTTCCATCAGCTGATTAATCGATTACTCGTTGCAGCTGTGCTGTAAAGCATAATCACAGTTGTGTAGAAGCAGTCAGTGACGGGTTGTCAGTGACTGTGGGGTGCTCCTCACCGACTCTACTCACATTGGTGTACGGCGGCGTGTGGTGACGGTACACGATCCATGGAGGGACCGCCAGGGTTCGGTTTAACATCTTTGCAAAGGCCAGGGACCCCAGGAAGTGATCTGCCTGGTTTCCAAAGCGACCTGAACGGTGACAGTGGGCAGCGTACACTCTCATTAACACAACATTTCACAGACCACTCAGCCAAGTGTTGCCTGACCTCATGTATTATGCTATTTAACTATCTAATTAGTGATTTGCAAACAGTGCACTTCTGACAATAAAGACTTCTTGCTTCCAACATTTGTCCTTTAGCTCCACAAACTCATCAGCTTTAACTGCTCAGCTTGAACACTTAAGGTTGAAATGTTGTCCAAGCCGAACATTTAATGAGAGGTTTTGCTCCTCTCTGATAAACAGGAAGTCGAAGTGATAAAGTCTCTTCACAGAGTTCATCTTGTGTTTGGGTTCATACATGGAGAAAAGCACTTTGGTCGACATGAGCCTCTCCTCTCAGCGTGTCGCTGTGGGAACTTTGGGATTTTCTACCTGCTCTGTTCAAGTCAAAGTAACGTCAGGAGCGGAAACGAGTCGTTTACCCATGCACGGGCAGTACAGCACGTAGCCGTTTTCATCCCACTTCAACTCTTCCGCACACGTCCCGCAGGTTTGGAGCAGCAGTAACGAAAGTAAAAACGTCCCCGTTACAACACGGTACGCTGCTTTTTTGACCGCCATTGTGATTCGTTTCAAATCCCAGAATGCAACGGCTCTCCGCTGCTGCGTCTTCTTCTTTGGTGTTTTTGAAGGTCTCAAAAGCGAATCAAAACCGTTTGCTTCCACCTACTGTGTCGGAAATAACTTTTTCTCCAGGATGGCAAAAAACACGAGCCGCCGTGCTCTGCCTCTGATTGGCTGTTCGTCTCGGGTTATGTTTAGGCACGAGGAGGGATGCTGCATTCACTTGATGTCGGAAGGTCGGATTTTTTCGCTTTGGGAAGTTGCGTTCATGTGCATTGAGGTCGTAGAGTGGGAACAGCATGGATGCTATAAAAACGATGAGTTACATTTTAATGCAAATAGTGCTTAAAGAAGCGTTTATTAGCTGTTTTCAGTTTATTCGTGACGTGAAAGAGCAAAAGAAGCAGATGTGATATCTCCAGCTCCTCCTCGTCCATGTAAGCTGGCGCTTTCTGAGAGTGATTTTATAAAACCCCTAAAAAATAAAATAACCCCTAAAATAAAGCTTTAAAAATAGACTTCTTATCCGAGTTTGCGCCAATAAATAACATTTCTTACTAGTCTCGGTCCCTCTACACTGACTGAAGTTAACATTAATACCACATTGTACATTACGTGTGATCAAGAATTGATTTTCAATTCGTGAATTTGGAAAAAAAAAGTTTCTTACTAATAACCAAACATTGACTATTGTCCGCCATGTTTCTGCGTTTATGATGTCAAGTCATTAACTCGTGTTAGAGAATTATCTCCGAGTTCTTTTTCAGACGTGAGAGGCCGCTCGTGAATTTTCGCAGTGGGGAAGTTGTTATTCCGACCTCACGTGAACGCTGCATGAGATCGGTTAGGGTAGCGGTGAGAATCACAGGGTTAACCAATGAGAGGTGAGAGGGCGGGCCGTGCCTTCGCCATCCTAGGAACAATAATGTGCTGCCTACCTGAACTGGTGAGACCTGAAAACTTGGTTTTAAGTCGTAAATATGAGTCACAGTGAAAGTTTAATCTCCTGCGAATAACCCAAACAAGACAAATGTACACAACTCACATGATACAGGGATACTGTGCAAACATAACAGCAAAATTCTGTACATTCTTGATTAATAGGCTACTATGCCTGTGTATGAAGTGAAAAATACAAAATATGCATACAAAGTCATAAAAACCCTTTGCAAGGCTCTACTGACCAGTACAGACAATCATATACAAACCAAGAGCATCATTTGACTAATTTTGTGAATGAAGGGTTAAAAGTTTCAAACTGAAAAAAAAAGACATAAAGCAGCAGTCCAAATGCAAAATGAGGATGTGAGAACACACGCCAGTTCTTTTTGACTGACATAAGGTGTTAATTTATTTTCTACAAGTGTACAGAAGAATCTTTTCCAGTCATTAACGTTGCTGACAAAAGCATTTAATCAAAGCATTGAAAGAACTGTGGCCTACATTAATACTCATTCAGCTGACTTGACAGCTTATAGCCTGAAGAATGTGCCGATGCCACCCAAGTTGTGGCTGAGAGGAGTCGCTGAAACATTCATCTAAAATGTCAAATGAACTCACACCCTGAAAAATGACTGACATGTTAGAGACATATTTAAATTTGAGGGAAAATCAGCTTTACAGCGAGCAACATTCTGCGAAATATCTTCTTGTCTGCTTCTTCTCTTCTGATAATCTCTGCAGACTGACAAAGTGGCCGCACTTAATTCACATTGCAAAGGGGAAAAAAAATGCATTTGATTGTTCCGCTTTCCCTCAGATTCCCAGGCGGAAATCAGAAGGAGCTAATCAGTGCTATGTCCGATGATGAAGACTCAGATGAAACGAAGAGCAAGCATTCCACAGCCATGTCATTAGAGCTTCTTCATTAGATGTACACATGTGTGCTCAACATGCCCCAACCCAGCATGGCAACATGTGGCCTGGGTGCGGTTTCAGTCATTTGTTTGGCTGGCAGAGAGTGCACAGAGTTAAATCTGTGCATCTAATCTACTGTAACTGCTCAAATACGTCACATTTCAAATTACAAACTACTGCTGAGAGGCTGAGTGATAAAGCTGATATGATTCGCATTTGCTTTTTGATCTTAATCCAAAGACGATAATAGATTATTATTATCTGAGAAAGTACTTGTGGAGAAAACACAAGAGAAGTAAATATTGTTTCCAGTCAGGAAATCTTTATTTTTCTGGATTTTAATCAGATTCACGTCTGTCTTGCGCCAGTTCTTCACAATGAGCAGTTGGAGATGTTTTTTCTACTTTGGCATTTGCTTTGAAGGAGACTTAATCCCTCCACATCCTCCAGTTCAGCCAACCCAGTCTAACGTATTCTCTCTTTGTGTTCAATCACTCTCGTTTTTCTTTTCTCTGATGCTCGACAGCTGGCTGTTCTTTCCCTCTTTTCCTGTGTTGTTCTCTGTGTCTGCTCCTCCCCCATCCCTTGAACACACACTGTTTTTCATTGTTAGAGATGACAGCAATGATAACAATGCAAAGAACCACAACTCACAGCCTGAGTTTGAGAAAAAGACAGTGAGGAACCTCCTTCAGGTGAGCCAATGAGGAGCGTCACCAAAATAATAATAAAAAAAGTTTATTTTATGTATACAACAATTGACTAAATTGTCCCCTCATTTTTGAATATTTATAAGGAGCCTGACTCACTCATGAGTCCATGAAGCTTCTGTTGTTGATATTTAAGATGAGATCACACGTTTTGTTGATTTTTGTTTTTTGTTTTTTGAAATCTCTGATTCACTGTCCTGTGCTCTTGACAATTTCATTTCCCTTTTTGAAACTATAAGTTCCTCAGACACACGGCGCTTTACTGTGCAAAGCTGCAGAGGAAGAAGGTGGCATTTGCATTTCATAATATCATCATGTATGTCAGTCAAGTTTCCCTCTTCCTCCCCGTTTGTCTGAACCTCCGCCTGCTGCTGCTGATGCAAAGGAGCGGCCCAACGCTCCGCCTGTTTCCATTCACAGGAGGGAAACGAGGCAGTCAGCCTCAAACAACCTGCCACAGCGTGTGTGTTGTTATTTCCCAGAGATGTGTTAGTGTGTGTCAGCTGAGTTCAAGTCCACAAAGCCAGTTTTCTCACCAAATAGCTCTTTTAAACAAAACAAAGAGTAATAAAGATTTTCTTCTCTACAGATGATAAAAAACTTTTTTTGACTATAAAAATCATTTTGAAATGTTGAGAAAACTTTTATTTTTCCTCTCAGCCAGGATTATAGTTCGGCTGTAAAGTTTTATGAAGATTTAGAGGTGTTAGGAATTCGAGCAAAAGCCAACGAAACAAAATGCTTGTTTTTAGTTTTAATTTTCCATCTGGCTGAGCTCTGCTTAGCAGTGAAATGACTTGATGATGTGGAAAAAAATCTACCATGAAAGTAATAAAAAGTAACAAAACTAATCTGTGCGCTTAAACACAGATGTATTTCAGTTCAGAGGTGTGACGAGAACTGTGAAAAAAAATAAATATTTCTAGTTTTTCTCTCAGCTCGGATCCACCTGTCAAGGTCAGGAAGGTTACTTTGGGAATGTAATGTAAGGTTACGGATTATTGGTTACCCTAATTAAAATGTAGTAAGTAATGTAACTATTTCACTTTATCTAAGTAATATAACTTATTACATTTGATTACTTTCTGATTACTTTTCTAAATTTCTAACGAATGTTTTCAACTGTTAAACATTTTCGAATGTTTAAAGCAGACAGTCTGTGTGGCGCTGCAAATTCAAACAAGAGAATCAATCAGAAGTATCCGAATAAAAATTAAATTTTACTAAATGGCCTTGAATGAATATGACAAAAGAACATATTGTGCACATCAATAACATGCAAAACAACAAAATGAATATTATTCAACATACAGCCAAAGCTTTTTACAGAAAATATTCAGATGGAACCCCCTTTGTAATTATTCACATTTTCAAAAGTAATGGCAATTTAATCATACTTTTTTTTTCTCAGTAACTGTAACTGATCACAGTTACTTTTATTTTGTAATTAAACTACGTAATTTCATTACATGCAACTAGTTACTCCCCAGCACTGCCTGTAGTGTCCCTTTTTAATGTTATAAATACAAACATAATCTAACAGAATACAAAGACTCATTTGTCTGTGATTCATTTGGATTAGTCTGTTTGTTTGTTTGTTTTAGTTTTTCTTTTAGCAAGGATCCCTTTGGCTGTGTTGAACATGCTGAACATAAAATCTGCAAAAAAGTAACAAAACTCCTCATTTTGACATGTTCAGAAAACTAAACTCAGTGAGCAAATATATATTTCAAATTTTCTTCCCAGGTCTGATCTCCTGTTTGGCAGCTGCATTAGTCACATAAAGGAAATAAATAGGTTAAAAAAACAGCAAACAAACTCATTTGGCAATGAGGATTTATGCGGATTTAAATGTGTTGAGAAACTGTGCAAAAATAACATTTCTCCTTTGGAAAAAAAATCTGTTTTTATTGTCATTTTTCTTCCCAGCTTCTTCAGCTGTGATGAGCTCTTACTGTGGAGATAAAAACTGAATATGGAACAAAATAAACAAACAAAATTAACAGTTTATTAAAACTCATTTACTCATCTACAGACTTGTTTGAATTTGAGATGTCAAAGAAACTAACTCAAACAAAATCTGTAAAAAATATTTTTGGATCACCTTTTGAAAGTGACATGCCTTCGTGACTTTGAGTCTAACCTAACATCAAATTAACAATAAAAATGTAATAACAATAGTAAGTCTTGTTTTTGCAGACTGTACAGTGCTAACAAAACACTGCTGGTAAAGTGTTTGTGTTTAGTTTTCGTCGCCAGCTCGGCTCGGATCCCTCTTTGGCAGCGATGTGCCTTCATGACGTGGACGTGTGGCTGAACGGGACCCTCCGCGTTCCACCCATCCACCTTATCAACCTGCTGCAGCCCGCCAGTGCCAGCTGTCTGCGACCTGATTATCCCCCCCCCCCCCCCATCACTGACGAGTCGGTCCCAGCTGTGAAAGACTTCCCCACCTCTGACTCTGTGCTTCCAAGAATAGTTGCGTCGCAGGCGCAGTTTATGATCGTTATATTTCTGTGTAACACCACTTTATGTGTCGACATCTTATCATCTTGTGTAACATCTGTGTTTATTTTTTTGTGTTTTTTGTGTCAATTGTTGCATTAACTTTTCTGGTGTGAGAGGTTTATTTTCATCAGACCTCATTTCAGTTGGCTGAACTTTGCCCTGAGACATTATTGGTTGAATTATGTAAGAATTAGGGGAAAAAAAACAAAACACAACCTCAAAATCCTGTAAAGCCTCATCTGTTCAGTCCATGAACTAAACAGGATAAATTCAGTCTCATCCACAGAGCCAGGCTCATTAAAACACAGCTAAATGACGACACCCTCTGTTCTACACAACCATGATTGAAGAAACATTGCCCGGAGCAAAACTGAGCGTCAGAATCACGTCCGTCCACAACATGTTTCAGTCTGTGCAACTGGAAGGAACTTCGTCTTTGTGTCCCTGAATCTTTCTAAGCTGTTTATTGCCTTTTCTGCTAAAGTAAACAGCCCATCAGATTCAAACACAACACACACACACACAGTCATTTTCCACCACACCACCACCCTGAACGTAGGGATTGCTCGATATTCTGGGGGCAAAGAAACACACTCCAGATGTGAACCAGTTGTCCCTCTCAATAATTGCTATTGTGTTGGCTGACGCTGATGTAGGATCTCTTAGATTTGTGCAGCACTGGGCTGACGGTGCTTGCCAGAATTGTGTGAGAGATTACACACACACACACACACACACGTTTCTCGTCAGCGCCTGATGAAGGTTTTTTTTTAAGCGAGCCCATCGCTCTCTTTTGCTGTGTCATCATAGTTCTTGAAAAGTTGGCGTCCTCATCCTTCACAGTACATCAAATTAGGACTGATTAGGTGTGTGGTAGTCAGAGATAGTCACGGGGTGGGGGTGGGGTGTGTGTGTGTGTGTGTGTGTGTGTGTGTCCAGCTGATCTTTGGGTTGATGTTATAAAGTTTTTATGCGTAAATATCCCAGTACGCCCGATAACGTGCTTATTAGGCATGAAGGTTGATGGAACTAACTCACCAATGATACAACGGCTGATTGGTCCAGCGTGTCTCTCTGTGAGGAGGATGATGCTCGTCCAGTGGAAGGTGAGGAAGCTTCAGTCTGGAGAACTGGCTTAAAGCTGCTACGAGTGGGAGTTCATTTTTTTCCCACAATTTTTTAAAGAAGTGTTAAACTGCTCTACACTCAGACAGACATCACAGATGTAGACATCAGTGACATGGGTCTTCCGCTCTGTCGTGCACAGAAAAGACATTTTCCGGTATCCTGCTTCCACTCTCGTCCAATCAGGAGAGAGGATTCCAGAAATGCATTTTTGGTTTACTGCAGAGCGGAGAGACTTCGAGACCCACAATACTGACCAAACTCTGTTATCGGTGATGGCTGTCAGAATGTGGAGCTACTTGACACTTACTTCAACAGAGTGTAAATCACTTACAGCACCTTTACGGAATCTCTGGATTTAATATCGATGGAACAAGAAGCCATGATTCTTCAAAAAGTGGACAGTGGACTTGAAGGCCCTTGGACTGCTGTTGGGTCTTTTTTTTTTTTTTTATTCACCACATATCTCACGCACATACAAACTCTTGGGGAGGTTATAATGATGGATGGGACTGTTTGGTTCTGTTGAGTTTGTTTGTTTGTTTATTCTTACACCATGATTAATAAATATGCTAATGATGTCTACTAAAAAAAACGTGTCATTGGTTGCGCCTGCGCCCTCAGTCTTTGGGCATTTTTCAGGATGGTGCCGTCGGCATCCGGGGCCTTTGGGGCTGGTACCGCCCTCCTTGATTCACTCCACCACCTTCTTCTTCTTCTTCTTCTTCTTCTTCTTTTTTTTCAAACGTATGCATTATGTATGTGTGTATATTTTGTTTGTATTCTATATATGTAAAAAAAGTTTTTTTTTGTTTAAATTGATTAACAATTTAATGGTAAAACTTATTTTTTGTCTTTCTTAAAATGATATTTCACTGCAAAACTATTTTTCAGCTAGAAAGCCACTAAATCCAACACATCCGGTGCAAGCTCTCTGTCGTGTGCAAGCGTGTACAGTAGAAGTTTTCAAGCTTAAGTCACAGTAAAATCAAACTGTTTTGGAAGTTTTGAACCTAAGACACGATAAAGAAGACTTGGATTAAATCACACAAAGCCGCTGAGATTTTTGGATGGACATTTTTAGATGGTTTAGGTGTTTTGAAACCGTTTCTCCATAGACTGCCAGCAAAAGCAGCTAAAATGAGAGGCTCGCATTGGAAAAAATCTGTTGACCGTAGAATAACGCTTGAGGGGAAAAAAATCATTTTCAATTCGAGACATCTAAGGGTCAGTAACTGATAAGCGCAAAATAGTTTTTATGGTGAAACAGCACTTCAAACACTGTTGAAAAACAGTCTCATAAACACAGATTATTTGTTTGTCCTTTGCATAACTTGTGTATTTGTGACTCTGTACACAACTTCATTACTTGAGTCAAAGTATAGATACTCCTAGTCAGATATTACTGAAATACAAGTGAAAGTTGGTAAGTCAAATTATTACTTGAATTAAAGTACTGAAGTGCTTGCTTTTAAAATTCCGAAGTATTCAAAGTGCATTTAAAAAAACAAAAAAAATTGCATTTTCACAATGCTTTTTAAATTCTGCTACATTAATTTTTTTGGAAAATGTTATTTACATTTTTAAACTCACATGTGACGGATTGAAACACTGAGGAAACATTCAAGTTTTTGTTTTTTATTTTAAAAATCAGTCATTTCAGAAGGTGCATGGCCTCCTGAACTACACAACTGTGCACAAATAAATAAGTGCACTTAGACAAACCTCTCGCAGAACTACATGAACACAGTTTATTGTCTTTTGCATTTTAGAAAAGAGAATTATCAGCTGACTTCAAAGCAGAAGCAGCGAGAAACGAGAACCTTCATGGAAATGTAGTAAAGCCAAAAGTACGATACTTGTCTTTCAAATGTAGTGGAGTAAAAGGAATACATTTCCTAAAAAAATAATAATGCTCAAGTAGAGCACATGTACTCAAAAATGTACTTAAGTACAGTACTCAAGTAAATTAACTTAGTTACTGTCCAGCCCTGGGCAGATGTTGTTTTGTAATCAGTGTCATTGGCTGATACTGTTTTGTTGTACAACTTTTGTCTCATATTTACTGAAAAATAAAACATTTCTTTTCAGTGTGTGACCTTCTTTTAAAAATCTCTTGATCTCTCCAATGATCACAGGCCAAATAACGACCGTTGTACAGTTCAGAGAGCTTTCGCGGATGAACAGATAAAAGAATAACTACGCCTCATATGTGAATAAAAGATCAACCTTAATTCTGAACAAAATGCAATGAAATATTTCCATCACTATGATTAAACATTTGAGTCTTTCCTGTCGTAGAATCAAATCATGTGTGAAGTCTCATATGTGGCTAAACTTTATTTCCACATGTAGTAACAGATTTCTTTTTTAAAACACTTTCATATTTAAATCAGTTTTTACAATTTCACCTGAGCACACTCTGTGACCTGACCTCTCTCACTTTAAATATTTCAGTTTTAACAATTATTTAAATTATTTAGTACTGAATGATTGATTCATAACCTTCACTATGGCCTAAATTTGACCAAAAAAGTAATTTGGTGAATAAATAATCACTTTTTAAATTCAGTATATTAAATTAAAAAATTATAAATTAGAATTAAATATTAGCAACCAATTAACTTTATTGAGGAAGACATTTTTCCCTCACAGATTTCTCTCGGGTAGTTGTAAATGAATTAAAAAACGAAAACTTCCTGGACTCGTGCACCCTGACGCACGGCAGCAGGCTGCAGCATCCCTGTGCTGCCTCGGGCCTCTTCTCTTTAACGCTCCACATCCTTGTCACTCGTCTGAATGAAGTTAAAAAGTTGTTCTCGATCCGATTTTTTTCGCAGTTGTTTTGCATTTAAAGGTTTCTGACGTTAAATGGACTCAGGAGAAGGAAGTGCGACCACTGAATGAAAATACCTTCGGATGTGACGTCCGGTGAAGGTCTCTCCTCACACTTTGATCTGTGTTCGAGCCTCGGTTGTCGTTACAACACACAGTTTCCACCCCAGGTAACAGTGTTGTGGTTCTGGAGGCAGTTCCCTCTGAACAGCTGGCATTTTCTGGTCCACTCTCTCTATTGAACACGCTAAAAGGCTTTTGATGCTTTCATGTTCAGTGGGAAATGTCGAAATCACGAGAGAGCGGTTGATTATCAAAGTTTGACCGCGTACAGTTCGTCTCCTCTTTGATGCTGCTTTTTTAGTTAAAGTATTTTTTAAAAATTTTATATTTAATTATTTCTCAAAAACATTAAACAGTGACGCCTAGATGAAGGCTAATGAAAAACTTCTGATCATGTTTCAGATAATTTGTTAAATAAATCAGAGGCATAAAAATTGGAATCCTGTCTTTATCTGAGCGCTCCTCAAACTGGGGTCTCAAACATTTTCCTGGATTAATTACAATGAAAAAAAAGTTTTTGTTTTTTCTAGGATTATAATCTGTGAGCGGACGGGCAGCACTTGAAGGTAGCATTATTGAAGACTCTTGCTCCCCCACCCCCCACACTCACTCTCTCTGCGCAAACACACTCACCCTGCGGGCCTGGTGGGGGTGGGTGGGGGGTTCAGGGTGATGAGGAAACGAGTTGATGTGCCCTGGAAGTAATTCTTTCACCCCCCAAAAATACAAGGTGGGGGAAACAGGACCACCACCAGCCCCACTGCTCGCCCTGAACACGTGGGGGACCCGGAACGTCCGTCCACACTCCTGCCACAAACCTGCGTGTTTTCTTCCTTTACGTCGACACTTTAAAAATTATCTAGGGTATATAAAGTGCGACTGTGTGATTCGAGTGGCTCTACTTTTTATGATGTGTGAATAAGACTAAAAATAAATTTAAAAAAATTACGAATGACATTTTAAAACCAAATTCAAATGCAAAATTTTTAAAAGTTTTGTGTTCTTAAAAAGTGCAAAAGGTTGAGGTGATTTCTGTTGCACTGGGTTCAAATTTTATTTGTACATTTACATTCAAATGGAAAAATCAAGAACTATGAAAATAAACATTAAACCGACATTGAATAAGAGGATTCATAGTTTATTTGGTAGCTCATGTGTGATGACCGAGAAGCATTTACTGAGGGCGGGATGGAAACTTCAGGCTTTCTGAAGAGACGTAGAGATTCGATCAAACAGGCCTTCATTCATTTTTTAAAATGAATTTTAATTATCTGAGTGCGCTGCTTTGAAGTGATCCCGTCAGATATTTTCAGAGAGCGGGAAACGCTGCAGGCTGCAGGGATGTGACATTCACTGGAACAGGCCTTCATGTTAATATAACAATGTCTCAAACTTTGGCTCCGCCACTGACTCGGTCGAAAGGCCTACAGGCTGGACTCGGATTCAAAATGTCGATGATTTTTTTGTGTGAGTGAAGGCCTCCATGTTGAGTGTGTGTGTTGGATGTGGAGAAGGAGAAGCTGCAGGTGTATGAAACGAACCAGTTGCTTGTGACTGGGAACTGCAGGCTGCAGGCTGCTGCTGAGAGACAGTGAGCTGTGCCTGGCTGTAAAAAAAAAAAAAAAAAAAAAAAAAAAAAGTTTGTGAAAGTGGCCTGACGTCACACTCCCACAATGCTTACCGCCCCACAACTCCGCTGCAGCCTGAGGGGAGGCAGACACACTCTCAGGCCCCGAATTTTGAAAAATTATTGAAAAAAATCGTAAAAAAATCCTAAAACAACCAATCGAGGGCTGAAAGGAGCGGAGAGCGGCGGCGTGGGCTCTCCCGCGGCGGGTTTCGGGTCCGGTCCGGGATGGAAGGCTACCGGGGCTCCATGTGAAATTGACTAATGCGGTGCTGGAAACTTTTTGGTGGGTAAACTGCTCGTTTTTTTCAGTCAGGGCTCATAATGTGGCTGCACGTCGCGATGTGTGCATGTTTGCTTTTTGAACAACTGTTGCTTCAGCTTCGGACCAACTTGTGACTCACGCTCACTGACACATCGACGTGCGCGACTCTTGAATTGTTGTGAATGTGTTGTTACTATCGCGCAATCGGACTTTGCGTAATTCGCCTTGTTTTTGCGGCAGCGTGGACGGATCTGGGTATTTAATTTTTAATTAGGCGGTCGCCTCCTCTGCCCCGCGAGGCGTTTTTTTTTGCTCGACGAATATGTTGCAAAAGCGAATCTGTGAGCTTGTTCAACGCGGCGCACTTTGTCCAGCGGCCCTCGCTGTTGACGTTTGATGTTCTTTGCGAGTTTTCGGCGATTCTGGTGAGTTTCAAGTAATTTCCGAATATTTGTGAAGTGAGGCATGCCGCTGCGGAGCGGAGGGGAGAGAGAGTTTGCAAGCGCAGAAAACTCATCAAAGTTGCTGTAATGTAAAGCTTTTTTTCTGTGTGTGTGTGTGCATCACATTGTTACATTGTTTAAATTGAGTGTGATTTTCTGCCTGTGGCCATTGTCGTACACTGAAGGTATATTTACCCCCCACGAGGTTTTCTACAGGACTAATGTCATGTTTGTCGCCGATTGGAGGTTTGGGGTCTCTTGCTTGCATGTATCTGTGTGTGTGTGTGTGTGTGCTTTTCCTTGGAAGCGGGTAAATAACAACCAAGACCCCACCAAAGGGGGGGTTGGGGTCAGAATGTGGGGGTTCAGTTTATGCACTTGTTATTGATAGCTCACTTGGCTGCTTGCTAACACCTTTTACACATTTATTGTCAGTCAGAAGTGTGGAAATGAGCCACAGCAGCTGCTGGAGAAACAAAAAAATCCTGCTGCAATAACGACTAATAATGAATTTACAGTAAGTTTATGGCTTTGTGCTGCTTTTGCATGTTTTCATGATAATATTCCTGTTATTGAAGTGACATTATAACTGCAGGAACTCTGTGATCCATGACTGTGGAACAAACTTGACTGTTTTATGTTTAATCAACATGTTGAGCCATAAGCAGACGAGCAGAGAGTAAAACACACATGCAGATCTCCTTGTAAAATATCCTGTAAGTGAAAATCGACTGTGTGAATTTCCTCTAAAGTGTAGATTCAACCTGCACTGGCTTTGTAGGTTTTACATGACACAGTTTTCAGCAGCGGGACATTAAACATCAACGTGTAATACCACAAAAGTAATGTAATGAGGGGAAGTTGTGTGAAATGTATTTAGAATGTAGAGACACTGAAGTTCTGTGGCTGGTTTGAAAGATAAACGTGCTCCACTGAAACATGCTGATTTACTGTTACTGTCCCGATTCTGTGTGCAGACAAAGGAAGCAATCTGTCATTTTGTGCTAAATGAAAAGGTGGTAAATTATGACTTCACTAAGCAATTATTGTAAGGCTGTGACATTAAAGTTCCCGACCACCTCGGAAAGATTAATGTTGAAGTTGCAGATCAGTAAAGTCTGGTGGAGTCACTGTAGGTGTTTTTCCCTGTAGCGGGTCTGAGACGAGCTTGTTCCATCAAGGCCTCCAGCTACATAATAAGGAAATGGAAGTGAGTTTGTCACGAGGCAGTGCTTTTGTTGCTGACAGTCGCCCTGCAAGTTGAGACCCATGTGTTGATGTTTGCTGCTCTCTCGCCAGCGCGACCCTGTTAGCGATGGACCCTCTCCATGCGCTTCAGAAGAATTAATGTGGACGTTCATGGAGGTTGTTTGTCCGCTGGTGCACCTGTTTTAAGATGCAGTGACAAATATACATGACTGGCATAATGAGCGTTCATAGCTCCATCCAACTGTCAGAGAGAGGTGAATTTGTCAAAGGTCAGACATGAACTTCATGCCCCTGTGTTTCCCTGAGTCGTTAAGAGAGAGCTTTAAAGTTATTCAATTATTGATTAAACATTGAAACTCAAAAAAAATGTTGTAAAAAGTGCTAAACAGTTCAGGTATTGGTTTTTCTTCCTTATCTGTAAGTGATTATGTAAAGGCTTAAAATCACAGAGTCCCTCCTACTTGTAAATATTTTTTTTATGGCCATAAACTGATGATTCTTGTTATTCTGGTGCCCGAGCATTCTTCGCAGCTCCGCTCTGCGAAACGTTTTCTGCCAGGTCCGCTGAGCCAGCTTCTTCTCATTACCTTCCATGCATTGCCTTACATTGCTTCCATGCCCCTGTGGTTTGAGGGAGCACGTTTCATGTTTGCCTTTGTGATTGAGTGAATGTGTTTGCCTGTGAGAGCTTGCACACACGCCTGTTTGTGAGTTGGTAGATGTGCGCGTCCACATGTGTGTGTGCCTGAACTCATGGTGTGAGTATGTGTGTTTGGGAGAGAGAGAGAGAGAGCTGTTTTTGAGCCTGAAGGGAGGTCTTCTCCTCAGAAAATCCCCCACAATTCCTTGCACCTCTGCAGGCAGCGGCAGTGATGGTGGTGGCAGCAGAGACGATGGTGGCGGCAGCAACAGCAGGCTGATTTCCATGAGAAAAGAGCATCAGTTGGGTTAATGGGAGGGACAGCCCTCTGAGGGGACAAATGGTAGTTAATAACCAGGGAAGAATCGGAAAAGCTCTGATCCCTTTCTTTGTACTTCTTTACCTTCTAGAGGCAGAGATGGGATGGGGTGGGGGGGGGGGGGGTACAGAGGAGATGGGTGAGGGAACAAGGGACACTGGGTTCATACTAGAATGGATGTTTTTCGCTGAAGGGCTGCAGTAAGATTGTACTATTTGTTATTTTCTCAGGACAGCGGGAGAAAAAACAGCTCAGAGCCTGAGAACTGGAACATAATATGGGGCATTGCAGAACAAGTGTGTGTGTGTGTGTTTGCACTTTCTGTGTACTCACATGTACATGTGTTTACATACATGTGTCTTCAGTCTCAGTAGATGAGCGGGAAAAGAGTTTATTTATTTGTGATATGTGAGGTTTCACACAGTTCAGGTCACTTTGACAGAGCGATGAGGAAGAGGAGGAGATGCTGAACACAGCACTTGAAGCCAAGTGAGTCAGGAATTCAGAGATAGTGAGGAAAAACAAGAAATAGAAATAGAAAGAAACTAAAACTGTAGGATCAGGTTGTTGGAGTAAAATCCACTTCTGCGTTTCTCCAGCTCTTCCAAGTAGTGACGATGTTTCAGAAACAAAGAACTAATGAAGAGGTGGTTTGTCCCCCTCATACAGACCAGTGACTGAGTCTGTAATAAATCTGACCCAGCGCACTCGCTCCGATTTCTAGTTTTTTTTCTACTTATTCTAATATCAAATATGATCAGATTTTAATTGTAGCATTGCCCGTTTTAGAATGTGTTTTTTAGAGGTGTAACGATGTGTATTACGATACATGGTTGGCGATATGATACAAGAGCGATATGGGCTCATTAGAGCGATACCATCTGATATGATTCAGTGACTAGAAACCAATTCAGTGTCATTTTTTTGCCAAAAACAGAAGGAAAGAAAATGTCTGTTTCTCTGCAGTTGTAGAGGAGGTACAACACTGGAAAAGCCTGATACACTAAACTACGAAAACATTCAGTGCAGGGCCTTCATTCAGTCTGAGTGGACATCGACCGAAAATCTTTCGCTCTCCGTTTTCCTGGTGCTTCCCTCGAGGGGCCCGGACATTATTTGCTGCCATTCTAATTGACGTGTTTCAGCTGCTGCAAATGCTGCGCCGCTGACGCAAACGTATGCCCAGAGTGTTGGAGAACAGGAAAATAAACGGGCGTAACGTTTACAGCAGGTTTAACGTGCTAAACACGAGGCACAAATTCATAGTATCGAATCAGTCGATTTACACTTTGAAAAAATGATTTCACATCAATACAAGCCACTCTAGGATGATTTGCTGTTTACCTGATGATGTAGTTTGATTGTGGGAATGTAAATTGATGCATCGATACACTCCTGGTATTTTTCTCGGCAAAATTCTTATGCAGGTGCTTGTTAAACATTTGAGGAAAAAAAAAATTTCCTTAAAGAAGAATTGTTTTTTTGTGTGTCAGTATTTTAATTAAGGAATATCAAATATGTACCCAGCCCTTTGGTACTGAGGCCCACTCTGCCCAGCTCGGTGCGTGATATTGTGCTTTCTGATGATGTGAGGTTTTAATTAATGGGTATTTCTCGTCCTGGCAACTTTGGTTTTTATTTCAGGCTATTTGCAGCAGTTGCAAAGGTAGTGGTCTAAGTGCTGAAATTTTCTTTTGTGACACTGTCCTGCGAAAAAGTCTGTTAGATCCTGTCAGCCATGAAATGGGGCTAATCCAAGTTTTCAGAAACAGGAATGACATTGTTTTGCTCAGAAATAAAAAGTTGACTTCAGTTGAACACACCATGGCTTCATTCAGTACACTCTGGGTTTTTGCTGCCGGTGGCTAAAGTAAGCTAATGTTAGCAGACTGTGCTTAGCATTTATTTTTTTCATCATCAGCTTAGCATTTTCAGTTTATACTTCTAGGCCTACTTAGTGTAATGTGATGACTAGCTTATGATGGCTAACGTCGGGTAACATCAGCTTCCTTATAACAGACGCAGCTGTCACTTCAAAGTTAGTTTGATGTTTTTTTATTATTGTTCTTGTGGAGGTGTTTCAATAAAAATATTGAGCATTATATTGCCAACTGATGTGCTGCGTCTCATATTAATGTAGCGTATGGTCGCTAATGTGTGTGAATGTGTGTGTGTGTTTACTCAGGATGCACATATAATTAACATTTTTGATCTATACTCTTGGTATGCATCAGTGTTTAGATTTGTTGAATTTAAGTTTCGTGTTGCTGGTGAAGGTTTAGGCGAAACTTAGAATTAAGGTGTTGAGTTAAGAGTTTTATTTGTTAATTAATGACTCTATTTGTATTACAGTACATAAGTGCATCATGAAATACACCAATATTTCACATTGAATTAAAAGTTTTTCATGTGGGATTAAGTCTTTGTGCTACACATCATGTTTTACCTTCTTTGTAGTAAACGCAGCACTCTGTATGTTAACTCCATTTAGCTGGCAGCCGTGACAGAGAGAAAGATGATGCTTTGCTGTGTAATGGACTGATTGAAAACAGACATACAAATGTGAAGTGCAGCACACACACACACACACACACACACACATGCATACACACACACACGCATACACACATGCATACACAGATATTTACAAGGCTGATTAAAAAAAAATCCTTCACATTTTCACTTTTGTTATGCATACGAACAAGTTAATTACACAGGCACACATGCTCTCATTTACTCACACTCTTTTTGGACCAGCTCACATTCTTAAGGGCCCTGCAGTGTGCCGGTCAGAAATAGTAAGAGGATGCGAGATGCTTGAACCACATACTGCCACTTTTCCTCGTGGATCTTTTCTAGGAAGAGCGGGGCAGCTGTGGCTTTTCAGAACCTAGATCCATCCATCAACCAGCACCCATGGTTTACACCACACACACACACACACACACACACACACACACACGCATGCATGCACACACACACACACACCACACAAACACACACGCACACTCGCTCTCTCTTTCGTCTCCCTCTTTTCCCTTCCTCCCCTCCTCCCTCCTTTCTCCTCCTCCATGTATCTTAATTTTTCCTTTTTCTTCTCTCTTTCTTCATCACCCTTTCTCTCTCCCTCTCTGTTATGCCCCTCATCCTTCTCTCCCAGACTGAGTTTACAGCCCCCAGGCCACTTCCGCCAGGCTGTCTGCAACAGATTTATTAATAGGCTTTTCTCTCTCTGCCGTAAACACAGCGTTGGTTAGGGGGTCGTCTCTCAGACGCTGATATACTCGTACTTAACCTTCGGCTCTGACTGACTTTGGGATAAAGGAAAGTCTGTTGGTTTCAAAGATGACTCAGATTAAGCGCAAATGACTTGCAGTAAGGTATCCAACAAGCTCTGCAAATAAGTTGATATTTACACTGTTTTTATTTTGAGTCAAGATTTTTCAGAGTTTGGTCAGGTGAGAAGGAAATGTCATGTAAATGGTCATTTGGTGGATTTGTTGTTTGTGTTGGGAGCATGAAGTGAACAAGTGGTTTGTCATCACAGATTTACTCCGCAGACTGCCGGCCTGGCGTGCATACTGCAGCGCTTTAGGTTGTTCTTGTAAAGGTGGATTTTTTAAAAACGCAAAGGAAAGACTTTTCTGTTTTTAGTCAGGCTGCTCTCGTCTTAAAGTGTTTGTTGACGTTTTTGCTGGACCTCGAGTCGCTCCTGCTTCGCTGTAATTTCTGCAAATAATGTTTGTTTTGAAATTTGCTGTGGCATTTACGTTTAGATGCGTAGATCAACTCTGATGTCATCCATGCGACACCCATTCGAATTAATTATTTTCTCCAATTTAAAGACCTGCTCGTGTGTGGATCACCACACCACATTTCGCACCATTTGACTGTGGACTGTTGCTTTTTTAAATTTTGTTGAGCAGTTTTCAAGGTGATTTCATTATTGTGCGTTGAATTGATGTATGAGTGTTTTCCAAATATTTACTTCAAAGATTGTAGAGGCTGCTTTGAGCTTTTTTAATTTTTTTTATTTAAGGCAAACTCAAAACTAGTCATAAATTTGACAGGACAGGGGAAATTCTCCAGGTGAAAAAGAATTCAACTTTTAGCTTCTGGCATATTTCTGTGAGATTTTGGATGTCAAGAAGAACAGAGAACGTTAGATTGTGACCGAGCATGTTGGCGTGTCAGGAGATTTAAATAATCAAAGTTACATGGCTGTGCCATGAGTAATGGCGCTCACCGTCTGGGAAGATGATGTTTCGACGTCGTTACCTTTTTCTGCAGCAGCGGTATCGCAGCAAGTGTTAAATTTGGGAATATGCTCACAGTTTGGACAGTTTTCCTTCCTATTTATTGGCCCAGTCAAAGTGATCAAAGGTGTAAACTCACAAAGTGATGCAAACAGTATGGCTGTGTTGGGCAAATGGCCCACAGAGAGTTGTGTACATTAATCGTAATCCCTCAGCACATATTCCCGGAAATGCCTTTTCTGTCACTGGGACAGAAAAAAATTTTATGCGCTCACGTTTTTAATACCTGGTCATACTTCTGCAAATATTTTGGTGAAAGTAGTATTATCAGTAAAATATTACTTTTCACAGACAGTAATATTATAAAATAACTCATTACTTTTAAATGAAAGTAACTAGTAGTACCTAGCCTATAGTCAATTATGGAATTAAATTGCCCAACACTGATTCATGACATGTATAAAAATCTCATTTAATGTTCAGGTAATGTATTTCTGACATCTTGTTAGTTTTTTTCTGTCATTAAAACACTTAATTTTTTTTTCTGGATGTCTGTCCAATACGATGTTGCTGTACAATAATTACGTTGCTAACATTAATGTGGCAGGATTGGGACCTGGGTGTCACTTCTAAATTTTTTGAACGTTTGCGAAGTGCACTCTGCCAGGACGTTTCTATTCAGCTGTCCGTCTGTCCTAATCTTCAGGTCGAAGTAGAAACTGCACTTTCCTGCTCCTCCATCACTTCCTCTCCGCTCTGACCTCCACCCACATCTGATGTTCCTGCCTGTCCTGTCTAGACTAGAAGTATTGAATTTGGTAGCATGTAAAGCCACCTGGTTCTGTATAAAAACTCTAATAAAAAATGTTTCTAATGGGTCTCCTTCCATACCTGTGAAACAGAGGCGCCTGCTGTTCTCACCTGGTTTCCTTCTAGTTTCATCAAAGTCACCTCACCTCCTCATCACCTGCATCACTTGTCTTTCTTTTTTTTAAGAGCCAGTCTCTCAAACTCATCTGACCATTCAAACAAGATTTAACAAACAAACTATTAGTTTATCAACTACTTACTGACCCTTTGCATGCAGTAGGATGTAAAGTTAGCTGCTGTAAACAGCTAACCAGCAGTCAGTAATCGCTTCAGGTATTCATTCTCAGCTGTCTTTTTTTTCCAGAATTAGGTAACCTGCATCATTCTTGTTGTATTAAAGTGCTGTTATAAGACTTTCAGTCAAACAGCATGTTCAGTGAGAGGATAACTTACGTTTATGGTGATCGTTTGAGTTCTGTCCAAGTAATTGTTAATAAAACCAGGCAGTTCTGTTAGTTGTTAATTGTCATGTGGTCTTGCACAGTCAGGCCTGCCTCCCGGAGAAAGGAAACTGTAGGTTTGTTCGGAGTAACTACTGTCTTTGTATCCACATAAACAAGGTTTGGTAAGTTATTTTGGAAATGTAATAGGTTACAGATTACTAGTTACCCAATTAAAAATGTAATAAGTAAAGTAACTATTCCAATTGCTTCATCGAAGTATGCAACTTTTTACATTTGATTACTTTTTGAGTACTCTTGTAAATTTCTGATGAATATTTTCAACTGCTAACCATTTTCAGATGTTTAAACCAGGCAGTGTTATTGGCAGATGTGGGGCGCTGCAAATTTAAACAAGAGAATCAATCAAAAGCATTGTCTTAGTGTAAAAGTGCAGACGTAGAATCAATTTGTTGTCGAACTCCTCTGCGGTAGGCGGCAATATGCCCCGTTCAGCTGGTGGCTATTGAATTTCTAACGGTTAGCCAAACAAGCTACAGGCAAATCAGCAAGCGGCTAGTGGAGTCCATGTTGAACGATGAAGCCATGGAGAACTTTACCGCGCTGTGCACTGCTTATGGGATTCTTGTTGTCTTCTCGGCTTTCTTCTACAAATTTATGCTGTTTGAGTTCTGGGTCAAAGACGCAGCGGGCACAACCAATTATGCACAGATTGCTGAGGCTGGTCCCCCTCTGTTAAGAGCCCTTTTTCATTTGTTGTATAGGAATATGTGTGCATAACACAGTATTACACAGCATATTGACTTTTTGACTGTTGTATTCCTTCATTGACGTGAATAATTTTGAACAGAACTTGTCATTAAATTCATTGCAGTCCAGGGTGGGAAAATCGAGACATTTTGACTTATTTGGCATATTGAATATGACTTAGCCCTTTAAGAAGTAGTAGTAGAGTAGTTCTTCAACAGCTGCTGTACCATGAATGCTCAGATGAAAGAGAGGACATATTTTCAGCAACATTACTGTCCTTAAGGTTATTACGAATGCATGCTTGATGGATCTGTCAAGTAGCATTAAATACTCTATCTATCTGTCTGTCTGTCTCTTGTATGTATAATATTACTAAATGTTATATTCCCCTTTAAAAAAGGCAGTTCAGATAATTATTTAACAATGATTGATAAATTATAAAAAATGTTTGGGATTGGTTTCTGTCAGTTGAATAATTAATTACTGGTAGATGATTACATTGACTGAATAGATTTTCTAATAGGTTTTAGAATACTTTATTCATCCACTATGTATTACTAATTCCTCATTAAGCTCACTTAGCTGATAATCTCTGATTATTTTAGCCTAACATAATTTGTAGTTTTTCTTTTCCTCTTTTTTTTCTGCTCCCATAATCGTGTAAAGTTATTAATCTGGCTGGCAAGACACAGCACACTATTTCCTCAGTAGTTAAAAAAAACAAAACAAAAACAAAACAGCAGCTAAATTGAATTCTGTATTTTAGTTTAAAAATGTATTTATGCTATTACAGGGTTATTATCATAACTAAAATGAAAATAAAATTAAGTAATAAAAACGGTCTCAAACTAAAAGAAATAAAAACAAAACTCCTCAAAAAAACAAAAAAAAAACAAACAAACAAAAAAACAAAAACAACCAGAAAACAAAAATTTTGTACAAATGATTCAACAAAGCATTAAGCGACACATTTTGGAAATGTATTTTGTATTTATACATACCTTTGTACTTCTGATACAGTGTTTCTAACAAAAACACAATTAAATGAAAATTAAGCTGAAAATAAATGTATAAAAACTTGAACCTTTCTGAAAAATCTTAGGGCTCTGGTTTTGTAGTGGCGCAGCTCCTGGCGTGTTGGTAATTTGATGCAACCCATGTGGTTTTTTCCCACGCCTGCACCAAGTTTCTAATATTTTCATGAACCGAGTCAGTGCTTCGCAGCACTCTGAAATGGAATGAGAGGAGCTGATTCGATTGGCCATGATTGAAATCAGCTGTGACACACCTTCCTATTGTCTGTTCCTCCTCCTTAACCGCTGTGCCAGACTGTGCATGATGCACCTGCGGTTATGTTCACACCGACTTGCACTCCCTGCTCCTGCGTCTAAGACTGATGAAAATACAGACCTCAAAGTTGAAACTAAACTAAAATAAATACAAATTCAAAACAAATATAACTTTGCTTCCTTAAGTGCCAGAGATGTTTGTAGTTGATTGAAAGCTGCAACAGAATTGTCATTATGAGTAAGCATTTTGAAGCTTTTTTTAAAACTAGTTAAACATGCCGTTAATGAGGAGCCTGTGTCATACAGAGACAGATTCAAGCAGCTCTTAGTGTGATCAGATGGTTTTAGTGGCTGCAACCAACATCCGTTTTCGCTATTAATTAATCTGCTCATTGTTTTCTTGATTATTGAATTCATAAAATCAGCTGAGCTCAGATAAATGTAAGATGTTTTTTAAAAATTATTATTATTATCTGCTCTCATGCTAAGCTGCGGTTGAAGCCAGAGTATAAATGTTAAGGTGCATAGGCATCATGCGTTGTAGCTGAGGAATGCACCAGTTCTAGACAGTCTAGTATGCACATGCAGAGAAAGGATTGATGCATGCCAAAGTGTTGTTGAGGTTCCACACGTGACTCAGCACAGAGTTATGTGTGTGTGTGTGTGTGTGTGTGTGTGTGTGTGTGTGTGTGTGTGTGTGTGTGTGTGTGTGTTAGTGGCACAGTAATATCTGGAATATGGACTCAGTCTGACCAGCCCTGTCAAGAGATGCCGGTTAGTGAGTCAGCGGAAGGGACGAAACTTGATCCACACGGAGAAAAAGAGAGAGTGTGTAACTCGTGACTCACACACTCAGTCTCACACACACATCTACAGCTATGGGAGCTGTGACAGATGCTAGTGCTGCTCCTGATTCATAGTGAGCGAGAAGCGAGTGTGGAGAAATTGGGAATAAGCAGAATGAAACCTTCTCCTCTTCCTCCCTGTAAAGTGATTTTTTAATAATGCCTCCACTGCCCCACCCTGCTCAACAATCCCCTCCTCACTAAATAATGCCAAGTAAAACTTCCAACTCCCTTGGTAGACAGACATTTCTCCACAGCTCATGTGAGGAAGAACTGACTGGGAGGATGTGGAGTGAAACTTAGTGGGACTGGAATGAATTGAATAAATGGGTTGACTGATGTATTGATAGATGAACTGATAGCCTCCTTAGATCTGTCTTTGAGAAAAAAGGGCCTGAAAGCTCAGTGTCCTAATGTTAAAAACAGTGAGCTGCATGATTTACACTGATGGATGTTAGGACTTCAGTAGTCTACATGCGAAAACATTTAGAGGAACTGTTAAACATTCATGCCTGCCAGTACTGTATTCATGGTTTACACATACCTGCCAACAGTGGGTTGTTCAAAAGTGGGACATTGTCTGAGATATCAGTTGGAAGGGCCTACGCCAGGGGTATTCGGCTAGATTAGGCAGGGGGCCACAATTTTTAAATGACTTGAAGTGACGGGCCACATGACTGCGACAACAAAAATGAACAAATATGCCGTGTGTTTTTTTTAGGCCAGGGTTATCTATAAGGCCAAACCTCATCAGAAAAAAAAAAGATTGAGAGTATATGAGTCATTTGAAAAGCTAAATACAATATTCAGATAAAGAAATATTATTTTAAATGCACTGAGGAAAGGTGCATAATGCATTATACAGGCATAATGAAATTGATGTTGACCTAACACACCACAATAAAAGTGCACCACATTCAAAATAAGATGTTGTTATTTGAATATTATATTAAGCTCTGAGCATAAGCATTATCGATCCATAGCTAGTTTGTTGTTTTAAAATAGACAACCAAAATATCAACCATAGGCTTCTTTATTATTACAAATCTAGATTTGGGGATTATAGCATCAAAACGCTGAGTAGAAAACCAGAAAATAATGCCAGGCCTATAGCAAATGAGATCAGAGGAGGCCTACAAGTCCTTCTGAAATACAAAGTCCTGTGCAACAGAGATTGACAAATATACAGGACAAAATACTGGGCAGAAAAACAGAATATTGTCAGGCCCAGACTGATATATAAAGCCATATATTGCAAAACTCAGTATCACTTACTCAAAATTTAAAAGTAGTGCTGAAAATACAACTTTCTGTGTACCACTCAGGTGATCTAATAATAGACAGGCACATCTCATTATATTGGTAACCAAGTTGACAAATTATTTTGATTAATTTTAATGTTCCAATTTATTGAAGATTAAGTGCATAATTCTCATACACTATGAGAACCAGGTAAAACCTCAACCGATGCCGAGAAGGCCAAGATTTTGGCCTTCTTGTTGTTGGGGGCCACAAGAAAGCTCCCCATGGGCCAGATTTGGCCCGCAGGCCGCCTGTTGAATATCTAGGGCCTATGCTCAACATCCCCAAACCAATGTAATCCTACACCACAAATTATTGGAATAAATACAAGGATGTAATGTAAATGACTTTTAATCAGTCTTAAATTGTTGGCTCACTAATAAATAATAAACATGCAAAATGTAGAAAAGACAATAAAATTTAGGCGTACTAAAAAAGTACTAAAATTTACATAATTAAAAAAAAATATCTTGTAGGCTAAGTCGCTTTGAGATTCTCAGTGAGTGACTGAGAGTGTGAAGGAGCCATCATTGTTAAGAATACCTTCAAAAACATGAACAGAAGGGATAAAATGACGCTGGACTACAGTTTGCAGAGTGGAGGCAAGTGAAGCAGGAGGCAAATGTCAAATGTTAAAACAGTAATAATGTCGCTTAATTGGCCTGACATAGCTTGCAGAACGCATGGTGCTTGCTGATGTAGCTAGTGGTAGAAATTGGAAGGTCTCGCACTAAGTGGAGTGAAATTTAGAGGTAAATTTCTTCTTCTTGTGATGTTTCTAACCCATTTTCAGTGGCAAAGTGAGCGGAGCCCTCCAACTGTATTGCTGAGCACCTCAGCTAAGGGGCAGTTTACACGGTGCAAGTTTTTTCATCGAATGAAACACTTTCGTTGCGCTTCGGCCTTCCTTTTACATGACAACGGCGTGCTGGCACCCCTGAAACCGCAAACGTTTGAAACCGAGTTCCAGAGTGCAACCTTTTGAAACCACAACCTTCTTTCCAGCTGTGTAAACTGGCAAGCAGAGAGCTTGTGAGCGTGGTGATGACACTAATGCTAATGCTAATGCTAGCACAAGTCAGTGCATTCCCCTCCATCTTCTACCAAACTCTGATTAAACGCTCTACAGTGCACCAAAAGCAAGTTGAATATGACAACATTTTATTGAAGTAAATTTAAGTGTTTGTTGCCTGATTTTAGAAGTCAATCTACAGCTGAATTTCTTTCATTTGTGGCTGCTTAGGGCTTCGCTGCAACAGGAAGTTAACACCTACGGCAGCTCCGACGATATGTCATTACGAGCTTACACCGCAGACTACTGTTCTGGCATGCATACCACTGTCTATTACCATTACTTCTGGTTGTTTGTGTACATGCGGGCATATTTTAAAGATGCAAAGAGAAGACCTTTCCATTTTTAGTAGGGCTGCTACCATGTAAACGTGGCCTAAGAGCTTGAGCACATGCAGAAACACGTGACACAGGGCACGTCAGGGTTGTTTGCCTCAGAGTTGGGTTGCCAGGTACCAGGACACATATTCTACAGCAATACACCCACAAAGTGTGATGTGGCTTTGATAAACAGTTAAACATATGCAAAGGACAGTCCAACATACAAAGAGACAGACATTCCTTTACTTAACACTAGAATGGTGAGAAATCCATACCTGCTCGAAAGGCTGTGAGTATTCCAAATTCTATAATCTCTCATAATAAATACCTAATAAAGAGAGTAATGCATTTATTGTGTTAGGTTAGGTTATCTTTTTAAAAAATAAAATAACACCTGAAGATATGTCAAGGAGGAAGAGAAAACAACCATTTTTATCGGAGATGGATCGTTCAGATCCGCTCCCAACTGATGCAGGTGAGCTCTGCTCCGCTGTGCTGCCGTGAGTGTGTGACTCAAGAGTTACACACTCTCTCTCTCTCTTTCTTCTCATGGATCAAGCTTCGTCTCTTCTGCTGACTCACTAACTGGCATCTCTTGATAAGGCTGGACAGTCCGAGTCCATATTCCAGATATTACTGTGCCACTAACACACACACACACACACATACATAAGTCTGCTGAGTCACATGTTGAACCTCAACACTGTGGCACTGCTTTGAGGGACAAAAATCGCCTCTGTAAATGGAACTTGTGTCTGCTTTAGTTTTACTATTGACAGAGACAATGATAGTTGCCAAGCAACCAAGATGCAGCTGCCACCGCGCAAAAATGAATCATTTAACCAGAGCAAAATCTGTGCAGTCATCATGACCACCTGTGGCTGAAACATGTAGAAATGATCACATTTTCTTTGCCTTTAGTGCAATGTGCATAAGCAACATTTTCAGTAAAAATACAGACATTTTAGGGGCCAGCAGCTCTGTAATTTGATAAATATGAGAACAGTCAAGATGACCACCTTGGCCGTTTCATAATGCTGCACACTTAATTGAATATCAAAAATTCCAAAAGTAACTTTTCTGGCATGATTCAGAGAAGTTTTGTACCTGTACCTCAAAATTTGTAGGATTAGCAGCAATAAACAACAACAACAGCAACAACAAAAAAAGGCATACAGATTTGGAAAATTTAAATGCCAGAGCATGGATTTAGGGGCCAATGTGTGTTTAGATTTTCTGGACTCACAGAACACCCCCCACCCCACCCCCCACCCCCCCAAAAAAGGTATAGTGGCCAAATTTAGCCATTTTCAACATTGCACTTCCTTCTGTTCCACAGCAGTACACCTGCAGTGTATGTAGCTGACACCTCTCACTTATTCTACATTTAAATTCAGTGATATTCTGTGCTAATCAAAAGCTTTTGGCAGTTTTGCTGAATTAGACATTCAATTTGCATAATATGTCATTTCATATGTTAATTAACATAAGTCAGAATTACCCATGCTTTGCAGCTCATGCGACAGCTTAGATTGGACCGATCACATTTTAATTGAGATGCCTGAAAAGAACAAATGATGGAGTTTCAGATACAGCTTCTGCAGTTATTAAGTGTGTGCAAAAACTATTTTGTCAATCACTATAGATATTTTAATTTTTTTTTCTTGGCTGTTCTCATTGTGATGACTACAAGTTCAGACTTCTAAATTCCATATACACAGTAAAACCAGACTCGTTTTGCCTTTAAAACATTTGACAAAACTGAGTCAGTCCTCAAACAGGCAAAGCTTGACACACCAGCGCATTAGCTTATCACACACAGGTGACTTTAAAACTCTATTATACAACTTTAATGTCCTTGGACAAGGACCCATGGCACCTTCATTTCCGACATCCTCGTCCACTGTTCGATTCCAGCTGGGGACCTTTGTTACATGTCGTGCCCCTCTGGCCTCTCTAACTCAAGGTCACCTTACAGAGGTTTATTATTCGGAGCTCTCAGTCACATCCAGTGGGCTTCATCTGAAAGGTCCTGAGGTGCGGTTTGATCAGTTGTCACAAGAGTAAAACAGTATTTATAAATGGATAAATATTCACAAATATTTATGATTCAGATTATTAGGTTTGCTTTAAAATTATATAATTAAAATATACTAATATACAAATACTAATCTAATAAATAGTAAAAATTTGAATGCATGTTTCATGTGATTACAGTTGTTTCAAATTGATGAACAATTCAAAACAAAATAAAAATGAAAATCACATTGTCGAGCATTGTAAATCCATTATTGCTGACGATGACCTGATAGTAATATTGATGATAAATGATAATTAAGGGTGTTGTAACATTTTTGATCAAGTGGCTCATTGTCTGTTTTTATTTCAGGAAGTCTGCATGAATTTTGTCAACAATCACCAACCTAACACCATAAAAATGTTCACACACGTCTTCTGTCCTTCATCACCTGCTAGCTTCTCCAGTTTTCCTTCCTTTCGAACTTGTTTATCAACATGCTTAATCCATCCCTCCAGCCTGCTGGCTCTCACCCGTAAAGCTGTGTTTTGATCAGTTGCTGAGCTCCCTCTCTTCTCCCCCTCACAGTGCATTTCTCCGTCTCCCTTCTTTTCTCAAGCGTACTTCTCCTGCTCATTATTTCCTCAAGTATACTCCTCTGTGCCATTCTCTTCTCAGAGCTTTGAATTTTCCCCCTTCTCCTCATTCGCCGTGTTTTTCTTTCCTCCACGACCACTTACCAAATTAAACCCCTCACCCACTCAAATGCATTCCATCAGCTTCATAAACACACACGTGGTACCAAACATGTAATGGTACTCAGAGACTTCTTCCGCTCTCCTCCTGTTTCCTTACATCTCTCCATCTATTCTCTCCCTCTCTCTCTCTCTGTCTCCCTCATTCCTCTCAAAGTCTCAGTGAACAACAAGTTGGAAAAATGAAAGTAGGGTGACAACTGCGAGTCCTCTTTCTGCGTCCCCTCCAGGGCCAGTGTGAAGTTTTCAGTTTGATTGAAGGCCTCTTTTCTGTGGTGTGCAGTGTGAAAGCTGTCCTAATTGAATGATAAAGTGCCCCGAGATGGAGTCCAGTGAATAGGCAACAATGGCCAGCCTGTGTGTGGTAGAGGGATTTTGGTTCACATCCAGCCTCTGCCTCTCTGCTCCGAGAGGGGGCCTATTATAACACTCTCTGCTGGACTCGGTCACGTGATGTTGCCTCGCTCCCTGCTTCTCACCCCTCCTCTCCACCCCTGCTCTCCCAGTTGTCCCCTCCTCCCCCCTCCTGTCTCCCCCACCCCAATGTGGCCTGGCTGGTTTGGTTGGATGGTCTCATTTTGCCAGCGAATGACTTTGTGTACCAGTGTGTGTGTGTTTGTGTGTGCGCACATATCTATAAAGTCAGAGTGCCCTCAGATTTATGTGTACATCTACTCTTCTGTAGACCTGTCATGATGACAAAATTTGTTGGACGATATATTGTTCCAGAAATAACTGAGACAAATGATATTATTTTCATCAGTGTTTTAAGACAACCCTCTGCCACTGATATGGTAATACAGCAGGACAATGCAAGTACACCCTTTCAAAAAACAATGAACTTTTACCTTTCGAGAATACTCAGTATTGAAAATTAAATATCCTAAAAAAAAAACAAACCAAAACAAAAAACCATACATGAAAAAAATTGCAGACAACCAAAACAATAAATAAAATGACCTCTCAGGCTCATTCAGTCACAAACTATTCCCTATGTAGTGTTTATTATATAGTGAACTGTATAGGGAATGACTGAATAACATTTCGGACACTACACTGAAAATTTTAAGCATGGGCTGAGGCGAAGGAAGGAGTCTAATAAGACGTCTTTGATTAATTCTGTTAGTTAACATGTGAACATTAGCTAACATAAGAAAATCAGCAGTGAAATAGGAATCGTCGGTCTGTTAATTTTAAAATTAACAGTCAAACTTTGAATGGCAATTAAACAAAGGTTTAGCTAAACTGTCTCTGCCCAGATAAAAGCATTTTAATGTTACTTGCTATCGCTCTAGGTAGGGATCGTAGTGTGTAGGACTATGTATTTACAAGAATCTGGTGATTCGATCTGTATCATGATAAAGGGGTTTTAATGTGATATATTGCGATATATTGCAATACTGTAAGAAAGGCGATACATCGCAATTTAAAAAAAAATCTTTAGAAAAACTCTCATGGTGTAAAGAATACACCACAATATCCATAAATCTGAGGAAAAGAAGTATTTTTTGTGCAGTCAGAGTATTAGGGGTACAAGAAAATATCGGCGTCTATTGATATCACAATATTATGTTTTTCAGTATTGTTTCTCTCAAAAACACTGTATAGATTTTTAATTGGAAGTTTTCATGCATAGATTTGTAGCAGTGGTTCATTTTGTGTTTTTTTTTAAACCCTGACAGCTACTGCACAAAAACTATTGCCATGATAGTCTGATTGCACAAAAAACGTTTTTTCAGATTTTATGAATATTGTGGTGTACTCTTTATACTATGACAGTTTTCCTTAAAAAAAAAAGATTGAAAAAAATCCCTGCAATATATCGCTTTGCTTACAGGATTGCAGTATATCGTGATATATTGTATTTTAACCCCTGTATCATGATACAGATCGTATCGCTAGATTCTTGCCAGTGCACAGCCCTACAGAATATCATAGCAATAGTTTTTGTGCAGTAGCTGTCGGGGGTTTAAAAACACAAAATGAACCATTGCCACAAATCTTAGCATAAAAACTGTTAATTAAAAATTGACAGTGCTTTTGAGAATCGATACGCTGTCGTAAAACATAATATTGTGATATTGAAATGTATCGATAACCTTAAATTCAGTCTATAAACTCCAGGTGGCAATGGGCCGTAGTTTCCTTTGGTGTCAATAAAATGGCAGTATCGAGGTCAGAAAAATAATCACATTCGTGTCCATTTATCTTACAGTAAGTCAATATATTGATTATCGCGACAGACCTACTTCTCTGACTGTAAAACTGAACCTCTCAGGAGTTTTAAAAAACAAACAGACAACCCAGCTAGATTTCAAATCAAATTTATGAATACTTTCTTGGCTGGTGACCCATCGAAAAGAAGCAGGATTTACTTATATGGCCTTTTAGTGAACAGAAGTATTGAGTCATTGAGTGTTTTTTCTGTTTCAGATTGTTGAACAATTTTTGGGTCTGAAAAACGTCCCTTTATATCCTGTTCACTAAAGAACAATACAGTAGAAATGTTGACTGACTTTTAATACTTCACAGCAGCTCCAGTTGACCGATTTTTAGAAGTCTAAGGCTCCTACACACTAAACTGACAACAAAGAACAAGCTGCAACAAAGATCGGCTGCTGGGTTGTGTTTTGTCCGCCGATGTCGGACCAAAAAGTAGCTCTGTTCACACCGTGAAGACACAAGCTGGCCACCAACAGGCTCATACGAGTTGCGCCTGAGTCGAATCTCCCCTGATATACAAACCATTGTTATGATGAAGCAGCATTTTTTTAACCCACTCTCGCTTGTACAGCCGCTTCTGATAGTATCTCTGATAAAAAGTCACAAATGGCGCTAGTGAAGAGGCAAAGGATAAAAATAAGAAGAGCCGTGCTTAATGTGTGTAACCGTGGAAACTACAGTGACACCTTAAGGGGCTTTCCCTCTGTTCCATGTCTTTTTTTTCATGTGCTGATTCGTTTACTTGAGCAGCCAATCAGAGGGATTTGTCTCACCAGTGAGTCACTGCTGATTCTAGGTGTTGAATTGACCATACACCTCCGACTAGGGCTGGGCAAGAAATTGATTTTAAATCGAAAATTCAAATTAATTTGTTTGGAAGATGTTAAAAATGAAAATCATGAAAAAAAATCTTTGTTTGATCAAACCTTTATTTAAAAAAGGTTTAGTTTGGTTAAAGCTAGGTTTGCACTTATTCCCAATAGGGAAATTAATGTTGACACCACACCGACCAGACACACCGACTCTCTCTGGCAGCCCAGACACCCTGACACTTACGGTGAGTGCCACTGTATTCGAAATACGTTAATATAAGCAGGTTCAAAAGGCTCAGTGGGTTTAAGGCCGTAATCAAGTCTTTTTTCACCAGTTCTGATGCTGCATATTTAGACTTTAATCTGCAAAATTTAACATAAAAATAAGCCTGTTTCTATAACGTAGTCAGGCCTTGTTTGAACTTGTTTACCTGCTGCCCATTGTTGGTGTCAGGATGTGAAGATGAGCAGTTGATCTCCCTTCAGTCTCAGCTAGATGGCAGCATGGTCGCCAAGAACCCAATCAATACTTCTACCAAATTATCAGGAGTTAACTATATGAAGAACTTCAGTGGTTTGCGCGGGAATACTCACTTGGTGTGGAGAATTTGTCCTGATGGGAAGTTGTATTAGCAGGCTGAGAGGGGCCGAGGGTGTGCAGTGAGGAGCTGTGGTACGGATGCTGGGCAATCTGTTAACTATTTTATCCACGAACTGAAACCTAAACCTTTCTCTGAGGAAGGCAGAGCTTCGAACAGAGCTCCTTACATTGCTCCCTTCAACACACACACACACACACACACACACACACACACACACACACACACATTTAAACTGTTGGAGAGGTAGTGAGGTGGAAGACCACCCTTTGGCATCCCAGACATTCAAATGAGTGTGTGTTTTTATCTGTGGGTCAGAGAGAAAGGAGAAGGAAAGTGCTGCGTTAAAATGTGTTAATAAATAACTCCTGAGCCCAACACTCCTTCTGCATGGACTCACTGTCAGTTCTTACCTACTGCCTCTCAACCAAACCTATTTTTCTGTCTTTCTTGGCTTGGCTTGCATTGTTTATTTTTTATTGAATGAATGGATATTGTTGGTCAGTTTGACAGTATTGGAGAATACAAAGTGATCAATGCTGGACAGTTAAATTTAAGGGGTTTCTTTAGATTACACACTTCCAATAACAGTTTGGAAGTGGTTCATTATGGTTCTACAAGATGCACCTGTAAGGTATTCCATGAAATCACTGATTCATTGCCAAAAAGTTTTCAAACTAGTTGGAAACTCCACTGCAGTCTCACCTGCTGAGATCTTTCCATAAACCCATAATTATTTTGGAAAATGGGAGATATTTCCACTATAAGGTAGGGCTGGGCGATACTGCCTGAAAACTATATCACAATATTTTTAGGCTATATGTCAGTACGCGATATGTGTCCTTATATATCTTAACCTTTTTGAATCTCCTCAAAAGTTCTTCATTAATGCTTGAACTGGGAGAAAGAATTAAACTACAAATTTTTTAACCAATTTTCCTCTTTGATGTGACTATCTGTACTTTCAAAAAATATTGACAGAGTTCCATTTTTGATCAATAATCATAACTAATTTAGTGACTAAATGGGTAAAGGCCGGTATTAAAACAAATAAAACTGTCTGATAAGTTCAGAAAATTGCATCATTTTACTTTAATGCAGCCTTGAAAATAGGAAAAAACACCATTTAGTCTGTATCACGGTATAATGATATCCAGTATCTAAGACAATTGACAGTCTTGATAATGATATAATATCTTTGTTGCCCAGCTCTACTATAATGAGTAGGTGCTCTATCAAAACTGGAGGCATCATCATACATCATGCACGGGAATTCTGGGAAAATCCTTAAGCATGAACTTGTGAAGTACAAATTTCCAATCTGCAATAAAAGTTAAAAATCTCAGTTAATTATAATTTTAAAAATTCTAGAAAGTAATTAGAGCGTCCTAACAGTACATTGTTGGGTAGCTCATAATTGGTAAATGAAACAGTACAGATTTCATATTCTATTATTTTCAATTTTTAAAGTTGTGAATCTCAGGACAGGAGAAACCAGAAATAAAAAAAAAAGTCATGGTGTTTAAAAACTTTGGAAACAAATGAAATTAGCTTTAGTAAAACAGGGTCTACAGTTTTCATAGCAGCTCCATGAGGCTTCATTTAGGTGCTGTGGTGCTGTGAACCGAAAGAAATGTGAACAGTAAACAAAAGAACGGTAATAAATCAGCAGCTGTAGCCAAGAAAAAGCTGCTGGTACGTCTAACCACTTGACCTTCTGTTCACCTGTCTGTCTTTCTGTTCACCTGTCTGTCTGAAGTCGGGCCCGACTGATATATTGGTTTTTTCGATATTATCGGATGATATTAGCCTATGGCAGATATATCGGTATGGGTGTATGTGTTCTCCGATAAGTGCCAATATTAAAACAGTTTTTTAACCAAAATCCCGTATTTCATATCGGTCAGGCCCTAGTCTGAAGCTGCTGGTGTGTCAGGCTGTAGGGCAGAACCACAGAGAGCTCTGTGTCCAGAGGGAGGACTCTATGGAAAATTTACATGTTGACTGTGTGCATTCACTGGGTTAGGGTTAGGGTCGCAAAGAGTGCAGTCTTACCCAGTGGAGCACAGTATGACTGACTGAATGAGTGAATGAATGAATTTATTTTGAGCAACACAAAAAAAACCCAAACGTGTAAACTAATATCATCCTCCCCCCTTCTCTCTATTCATCTATCATTTAAAAATGAAATAGTAGACAACTATCCCAAACTTATTCATAACCATTAATATAGATAAATAAACAACAATTCTAGATTTTTTACATCACATATTAAATCTACAAGCCCCATCTCAACTATATTTACAACCCAAACAACATCCAGAGCCAAGATAAACAAATAAACTAAGCCATCAACGTAATGCCTATTTGTCTGCACACCTCCTAAAATGTCTTTTTAAAGCGCTCGTTAGTCGTGCTTCCCTTTAACTCCTCCTCTGACCCATTCCAAAAATCCACCCCACACACTGAGATGCACATACTTGCATGAACACAATGTTTGTTTGGGGTTTTTTTTGTATTTATAAGCCCCTCCCTGTCACAAACTTAAAAAAATTTTTTTGAATGGGTTGTTTCGTGCTTTCTGCATTATTTGTACTGTTGGAAATTGAACCAAATACCTGAATTTCAATGCATGTTATGACTTTAAAAACAGCGTGTTTGTGTGCTCCTTTATATCCAACATTATGTACAATCCTAATGGCTTTTTTTTTTTTTTTTTGTAATATGTGTAATGTATATAAATTGCTTTTGAAAGTGTCATCCCGGACTTCCACAGAGTAATTAGGATACGGTGAAATGAGTGAGCAGTAGATGATAGTAATTTATGGTCCAGTATGTGTCTTGATTTTCCCATACCTGCAATGCTCCTTGCCATATCTGATTAAATGTGACTTATTTGAGGTTTGCAGCTGATGTTGTGATTCAGTATTACACTCTTTCTATCTTAACATGATCTATTTTATTTGCACTTGTCTATCAATTTTTAAATTTCTTAATAATATTTTGGTCTCTTTTCAATTTATTCGTTTCTGTTGTAGTCTCTTTTAAAAGCATAAAATATTAATGTCATTTGTAAATAGAACAAATAATTTATTTTATAATAATTTGATATAAGTATAATAATGTAATCTTTAAAAAACTTTTTTTTTGAAACTCTACATAACTCATTAATATATAGCCTAATAGAAACAGTCTTGGTCCTAATACTGACCCCTGGAGTACACCACAAGTACTCTTCCAACTTGATGAGTTGTAATCACCCGTTCAAGCAAACTGCTGCCTGCTTTTTAAATAACTGTTTTACCAATTCAGCACTCTTTCCCTGATCCCAAAATTTGCCAATTTTTCTGTCAATATTTTTTGATCAATCATGTCAAAGGCTTAATATATATATATATATATATATATATATATATATATATATATATATATATATATATATATATATATGCTAATGAATGCTAATGAAGTTGATCTGTTGGTTCTGCTTCTATGTTGACTGTTGCTCAGCAGTTTGTGTTTCTAAATGAAGTTATCAAGTCGAGCAGTGAAAAGTTTTATTAAGTATTGTGAAAATAATGAAACCGACCTGTAATCTGAAAATGATATCTGTTCCCAGTTTTGTATATGGACATGACTTTAGCAGTTTTCATTTTGTTTTGAAGTTTGCCAGCCTGGAAAAAAGTTGCTAGTTACTAGTTTTGCACTTTCTTCAATTACTTTTTAAAATTACAGTTACATCTATTTCATTCCAGTCAGTCGTTTCTTTGCTTTTACATTTATTCATAATTTCAAATATTTCAATTTCATTCATTGGACAGAGAAAAAAAGCAACATGGATTTTAGTCCTCATTTCATCTTCCTCTTTTTGGATTGAATTTGGCATTCTGATATTTTCTGCAATTTCTGGCCCAATATTGACAAAGTATTTATTAAAATCATTAACCACATCTTCCAAATTGTTTGTGGTTTCATCATTATCAATATAATATTGCGCATAATTTGGGCTTATGGATCCTTTATAATGATTCGGTTTAGCACATTGCAAAGGCCTTCGATATTATTATTTTTTTTATTTTCTAGTAGTTTTAAATGATTTTTTTCTTTCATATTCACATAGTATTAGTTAACTTATTTCTATCGTTCTTATACTTATTTCCTGATTCTTTAGTTCCATGTTTTATCAGTTGTCTATGTAGTGTATTTTTCTTTTTGCTGGCATTTTGTAGCCTTTAGTCATACACAGACGTCCTATTTTGCTGTTTTCTACTATGTTTAATAATGAGACAATGTCTGTCAAAGAGAGATTTAAGTATTTTTAAGAATATATCACATGCTGTGTCAACATCAGTTTCTTCAAGAATTTTATGGCAGTTTTGTGTTAGCAAATCCTTCCTAAATGCATTCATGGAATCCTCTGTTCTTACTCTCATATCTTTAAAGATATTTCTGTCTGAAATTTTGCTCTAATTAACCTCAAGCATTTTCTATATCTACATTTCTGTTACATTTGTGAATATGTTGTCTATTTATGTTGCACAATGTGAAGTTTTTCATGTGGGTCTTGCGACAGTGATGGGCTAAAAGTAAGGCTGATGTCATTATGGGTTTTTTTTGGCACCATGTCAAGGTTGCATCTGCCTTAATAATTGTAATGAAAACTTCTTAATAATAATCACTGAGGTAATGTATCGCCCAGTGAGCATGCCAAGTGACCTCAATTAAACCAACAGGTGCATGCTGGTCTGGCTAAATGTTAAAATGCTTGTAGTGGTTATTCCAGCAGTGACTACACATTTGCCACATACAAATGATACACATCCTCTGATACATTTACGTGCCAAGAACTGTTTTCCATAGCGAGGTGCGTGAGCACTGTGAGCTGTTTCTTCCTGTTTCTGCCTCAGTTGTGACAGAGCCTCTCTCTTTTGCAAATGATAAAAAACTCTGAAGAGTGCAGTGAAGTTAACCTAGAACAGACTGAAGACTTTTGTGGTGCAAAGAACTCAGAGAATGGCATTCAGACAGGTGAGTGCAACCACTGCGTTGCTTAGCAACTTGATGTTGTTTGTGACTTCAGTTACTATGGAGTTTATATTGTTTATACATCTCTGTGTTGTCTGCTTTGGGGATTTGGCCGCTTTGGTGGCCTGATACTGCTCGTTCCAGCGACTGTGGTGTCCACAGCTCTTTTAATTTTTACTATTTGGTTATTTGTGTTGAACTTTCTGAGTTTTGTCTCTTTTCTGCTATATTGTAGTGAGGCTGTACAGAGGATGGCCATTACGTATTTCTAATTGATAATCAGAGGTTTGCACAGGATACAAAATCAGGGCTCAGTGGGGTGACGCTCTTCCATAAGTGATGTTTACTCAGAGGACATTTTAATTAACTCTTTTTGTTTGTTTTTGTTTCACTGCATTTTAGGTAGGCCTAAATACTTTCCGTTTTCATTAAGTAAGTTTTCCATAAAATAACAGGACATTTACATGAGTTTAATATCTTAGTACTATTTCTGTCATTGGAAGAAAAAGGATAGATGACTAATAAAGGTCTACAGATCATTAATACAAACTAGAGCTGAAACTGGATTCTACTATTTAGGTACTTCAACTGTGAGTGCTTTCTTTTTCCCCAAATTAAAAATCTGTATGCCAGGCTATGGGGAATTCACTGAGATGATTTTTAATGAGAGGTAACATAAGGCCAGGGCTGCTGTGGTGGTAATGCTACAAACTTAACTGGCAGCCTGCTGAAACCCAGTGGATATAGCAGACATCCTAGGGTTGGGCGATATGACCTAAAAATAAAATCCCCGATTTTTTCATACCACATTCGATTTTCAATTTTAATCAAT
>JAPQLA010000002.1:982646-998893 GCA_029822935.1 Naso vlamingii | reverse complement strand
CCAATTTGGGATTAATTAGGTGCCAGTCTAACTTTCACCAAACTTCACTTAAAAGGAGCCCAGAGCTGAGAGAGAGCTGTAGGCCACTGTTTTTACCGTAGTTAAAAGGAAAATCGATTTTCATGATTTTTATTTTTGAACATCTTCCAAACAAATTATTTGAATTTCGATTTTAAATCGATTTTTTGCCCAGCCCTAAGACATCCAAAACACTAACTTTTACACACACACACACACACACACAAGAAAGGTGAATTTAATGTGAATCGGTCCAATGGTTGTCACCTTATACACTTAATAATGTTAACATCAAACAATTTTACAAGATTGGTGATTTGAACTGAAAAAAAAAGGTTTCATTTATAGTTGATTGACAGGAAATAAACCCACAACTAACAGTCAAATGAGTATGTAATCAAGAAGACAGTTGACAGACTAAGAGGTTCTTAAAATACAAAATGCAGTCTCTCTCAGATGCCTCAGAATGCAGATGCGCACATAAGGGCTGGGCAAAATGGGCTTAAAAATTAAATTGTGATATTTTTAGGCTATATCTTGATATTCTTAGATCTCTTCAAAGGCTCCTCATTAGTGCTTACTGTGAGAGACACAATTGAATATTACAAATTTTATGACTAAATTCCCTTTCTGATGTTACAGTACTGTTGGGATGACTATTGGTGGTTTCAAAAACTATTAACATAACTCCATTTTTGATCAATAATCGTTAGTAATGTACTTATAATGACTAAAATGGGTAAAGGCAAGTACTAAAACAAGTAGAACTGTCTTATGAGTTGAGAAAATACATCTGTTTATCATAATGCAGCCTTTAAAATTGGGAAAAACACCATTTATCCCATATCACGATATAAGGATATCTGTTATCTAAGACAAAAGTCTCAAATCTCAATAGGACATAATATCTCTACATTGCTCAGCCCTTGCGCACAAAGTCACAAAAAGGCGTGCAACTCAGGTGCTGATGATAATCAAGCAATGAAACCAATTCCCGAGAATGTAAAGCATGAATATTATCTTCCTCACAGGAACAGGCTTGAAACTTTTTGTCTGCCCTTATAGATATACATACTATAGGCTGCAAATGGCTCATGTTTGATCTTTTACCCAACAACAACTGTATGCTTCGGTACAGGACTCACCTGTGAGCTCTGCAGTGTAGAGGTGAGACTCGCTCCATGTCCCTGCAGACGAAGAACAGCTTAATAACAGACAGACATGCCTGTGTATTTAGGGGCCTTGGCAACCCAGTGTTACAGTATAATGTAGGTCGTAAGGCCTTCATGTTATTTTCAAAAGTAACAAAAAGTCTAAATGAGTTGACATAAACTGTTACAGTGCTGTGTTGAACTGAAATACCCCTGCATGCACATCAGCAGCCGCTGTTGTAAACGTGTGTGTGTGTGTGTGTTATCTGCACATCTCTGTTCCTGTCTGCTCGCTGTCTTTTATTTTTCCGTCTCATTCTTGTCATGTTGTTATTTTCTCTCTCTCTCTCTCCCCCCTCCCCTCCTGCTTGCATGTCCTATGGCTGTCATCTGCCCGAAGGTGCCTGTAGCCTCCGATTTTCAGAACGTGATCAGGTTTCAAAAAAATTCAAGGAATGCAAGCTGCCCACTGCCCATTTTTTAAGGGCCTGTTTATGCAAGAATGTTATTTTTTACAAGTTTCTACCTTTACCCCCCAACCCCCCACAGGCATGCACTACTTTCCTCTTTTTTTCCCTCCATTACCTTAAACATCCTTTAAAAATACACATGGAGAATGAATAAAGGGTGGGAGTGGGGTTAGATGTGGGGGCACCCGGCAAAAAAGAAACAAAACAGAGGAAAAAATGCAGTAGAACGAGAGAAAAAAAGTGGAAATGGCTGTGGGATCTATTGAAACCTGTAGTTTTCTGTAAACAAAAGCCCTTTCAACAATGCCTGTTGTTTTAAGCTGAGCTGACGTTGCCAAACTTAGAGATTGTTTGTTGCTGACCCCATCTGAATCAGAGAGAGCCAGTGGCAGCCCAGGGAAACAAAAGTGTCAGAGTCCCAGCGGCTGGATGGACTCGGACCACGAGCTGCATGTGTTTCAATCAGAGCAACGAAATAATCACTGTATGCCACTCTTTGTGTGTGTGTGTGCGCATCAGTCTTTCATAGACTCTTTGTTATTATAGCTGTAAAAAGCTCACTGAATATCACATATTACACAACAGTGAGCCATTTTGTCAACATACAGAACTCTGCTGGCTTAGGGTGCAAATTCATACATGGTGTGTGCTTGTTGTGGAAATGTGACGACAGTTTTGGTCTCTTTGAGATGTTCTGAGACCATTTTCCTTCCTGATACCAATTCCAATACCCAAACCTGTGTAGCAGCCGATACCGAGCTCTGATACCAGCACATGAAAAGAACAGTTCCTTTAAAATGTAAGATGTGATCATAACTTAGTCAAATTGAAAGATTTATCTAGAACACTATACAACTAAATCTAACTGGGAAGTGGCTTGGTACAGTTCAGTGGCTGATAAATCACATGGTATCAGATCGGTGCATAGACTGGCGTACTTGCTGATGCCATTACCAGCATTTTCAACGGTATTGGAGGCATATTCCGATCAGCATCAGAACGACTCTAGTCTCTTTTATATAAAAGTCACCATGGCAGTGGTCCTTTTTTTGACCTAGAAACACTTCCAACCTCACTCATGTCTGCCATGAAGTGTGAAGTGAACAACACACACACACAGATATTAAAAATAATGCACAAAAATGAGCCACAAATTGAGTAAATGGGATAATTTCACGCTACTGATGAGATTCTTCTCTCTTTAGTTCAGAACGTCAGTAAAACCACTGTTATGATCACATGAGAGCTTTGTGTGTTTTTTGGTTCAGTCTCTTTTTAGCACAAGTGAACAAGTTATTCCAGTCGTTAAACGAAGAGTTGGATACCCTGATCTTCCTCACTGCTAGTTTCAATGTAAGTTTTACTTGACACACAGTGGCAGGTATCAGTTGATCAAATAACTGATGAGTTGTTACCTGAATCTGCGCTTCATTCAGTTTTTTTTTTACTGTTTTAGTCTCAGTGTCATGGATCCCCGTCATCAGAGCTGTTTAAAAAAAAAAAAAAAAGCTTGGATGAACCCACTGTACACTTTCTGCTGAGCACCAAACAGACAAGTAACGATAAGTTGGTGACAGTAGCACAGAAGTGCCAGTGTTTTCCTTATGAAATTGGTAGGGAGCAACAGCTAAAAGAGTGTGAATATTGAACGAACATTCATCAGCTAGATTCAAACACAACTAATAAACACAGTTCGCTAACACAACAGATTGATCGACCTATCAAAGTGGTGATGCCATTAAATTGCATTGTGTGGTTAAAATGGCTACGTAAATGACTATTATGACTTTTGACTTTACAATGCATACTTAATACAGTAATTGTTAACATGTATGAGTGTGGAGGGCGGTGGTTGTAAAAAAAAGTCGATGTATGCAAAAGCTCTGCTCTTTAAACATGTCGAGGAGAAAGAGAGAGAAAAAAGAAAGCGAGGGAGGGCTGTTGGCGTGACGCCCACTGGCACCGTGCCCACATCTCGGGCTGCTGTGGAGCTCCGTGTCACAGCCAGGACTCCCTGCCAGAAGGGCTTTCCCCAGAATCACCTCTGCGCACACACACACACACACACACACTGACTCCAACAAAAAACAACATGCCTTACACTCAGTAATGCTACCAGTGTCTTTAGTGTAAATATTTTGATAAAGCTCTGCCAAGCAAGCAGTGAATCCTGTGCTAAGGATCTGACTTTGCTTTTTTGTTGTTGTTGTTGTTTTTTTTAATTTTTTTTAAATTACTGATAATGAAACTGAAATGTGTCTTAAATGCTGTCATTACAAAAATAATGAAAAGAATAAAGGACTAGAGGTTTTCGGGTCCTTTCAAGAATTAGCATACTACTACTGTACTAAAGTACAAAAAATACAGAGGTACCTTACTTAAGTTTTTTTTTTTTTTTATTGCTACTTTATGTTTTCACTTCATGTTAGTGAGCAGTATTGTACTTTTTACTCCTTTACATTTCTTTAGCAGTTTAAGAAATTAACCACTTAACCAACTCAAAGTGACTATGAGGAACTCTTAAGTATTAATAAAGCAGTCTCATGATTACTCTGATGATTATAAATTTTCTTTAACAGCAAACAAGACCCTCAGTGAATGGACCATTATTTTTATGTAGATACTATTGATGCCTGTGATCGGGTTTGAATTCCTGCTTACTCAGAAGAAATGATTTTGTTTTATTTTTATTTTTTTAAAATTTCCTTGTTCTGTGCAATGACAATAACATAATTATATTTTATGCCTATGGCTGTTAGTTTGCACCTCAGCATGTAACATTAATGCAAATGGCTGTGTAACGTTAGAGACAGAAAATAGAGGTAACAGGTCTCGGGGGACATTACTGCCAAACAACTGGCTTATAACTTATTTCTCAGTCACATATAAACACATGACCTCATCACCATCCATCCTGCCGTCTCTCTTTCACTCACTTCCAAAACAAATGCACGTGTTGCCGGTGTTATGCCGAGTTCTGCCTGCCAGACACACACTAGCAAATTTCTTTACAACAGTAGGTGCTTGAGTGACTACCGCTTTTGTCCAAAGGGGGTGCTAGAACCAACAAAACCTGCAGGTTCCTCGTTGCCACTTAAAACATATGATACCACATGTGAAATGCAACTGCCTCTTCATGTGTATATTAAAAAGCCCAAATCACGAACATGAGGTTCTCATACGGAGCACTTTCTCCATGTGAAGAGTGTGTCTATGTTCACCTACATGTGTGTTTTTTAACATACATATTTTTTAAAGTTGAAACTTGTAAGCCTTAAAAGTGTGTAGAAAAATCAGTACATACTGAACTTAGTGGTGTTCAACAAAATCAAAACAATGCGGGGCGCCCGGTGGCTCGGTCGGTGGAGCGGGAGCCCCATATGCAGAGGCTGTGTCCTCGTGCAGCGGACCGGGGTTCAATTCCACCTGTGGCCATTTGCTGCATGTGATTCCCCCTCTCTCTCCCCTGTTTCCTGTCCACTCTTCAGCTGTCCTGTATAGTAAAGGCACAAAAGCCCAAAAAACAAAACAAAAACAATGCATATTTTAATATTGCCTGAAAAAGTTGCATATAAGAGAAAAACAGAAACTTCTGTTGGAGTACTTTAATAACCTGGCCAAGTCAGCGTGTTGATCATTAGAAGTGGTCGATGAGAGAGATTGTCTGAAGTGCAACCCAGCTGTTTTCTGTTCAGATTGGTGTAGAGAGAGACACCCTGTTGGTTTGTTTGTGAGGCCAGTTAATTTTCTAATTAGCCTCAACCAAACCCCAAAGATCGTTAAAGGAGAGATGTGTTACCCAGATGTCTCTCCCACTCTGACGGTAACGACTGGAGCCCAAAAGAGAGGGAAAGTTAGGAATAATGAGAAGTGAGCGTGACATGAATGATAATAAAGAGAGCCATGGCTCTGATGATACTGTTGGTGATACTTCATTGCATTCTGCTAACATGAAATTGCAGTTTGATGCATGTCTGTGGAATCTTACTGTGTCTGGCTGCGGGCTGATTTCTGGGTGTTTGAACTGGAATATGGGACTGAAAGAAGAGAGGAGGTGAGGGATGTCGGGTTATAAGGATGAAGGAGGAGCAGAATCAAAGGCAGGGATGAAGAGGATGCTGGGACGAAAAGCCGAAGAGGTCAATTGCAAGTTGAAAGGAGGCTTATGAGTCAGTAAAGCAAAAGGACGAGGCTGCATATATTTTCAGATCGTTTTCCTTGTACCATATTTTATGTATTGGGCAAATTGTCAACAACAGGCATTAATGGTTTTAGGGCAGTTTGTCAAAGTTTAACCTTTCAAAGTCAAGCTATAGTTTGATTTCTCCTCGTTTCTGTGCCAACATGCAGTAATGCTGTACGTTCAGAACATAGTTTTTCATTTTTTAAAATAGGATAAAGCTGGACATACTGGTGGAAACAAAATCTAAACTAAAAGCCTCTGTTTAGGCATTTCTCTTAGGAGAAGTTGACTGATCTTTGAAAGTTAAATGTCTTCTTATCTAACAAGTTTCTGTAACTCCATTCAGTCAGTCAATGTGTCATGAGCATTTCTTTCACCTGTCTCTCTGAAAAAAAAAAAAGTTTTTACGGGGATTACATGACCTGCTATTAGAGTTTGTAACCTTTTTGACTTTAACAAATTCAAACTAAGATTAACAAGCATACGAAAGAGCTCACTGATGGAGAATTCCTTTTTTAACATCTATCTATCTATCTATCTATCTATCTATCTATCTATCTATCTATCTAATTTAACTACACTCCACATCAGCTTTCCTGCTGACATCTTCTTCCTATCTAACTGACATCACACTTCTTGTCCTGCACCACAGTTTGTTGAGCGCATCCAACCAAACATTAACTGGGGAAAAGTCCACTGCGTCCATTAGTTTCCAGCCTCACCACTCTGCTGCAGCACATCTTACAGCATGTAAAAGGCTCATTCCTTTGTGCCTAGGGTCCTTTGTTACATGACATGTCTCTTATTACAAACTAACATTGCAAGAGATTAGTAAGAACAGAAAGGAAAAAAAACGGAAATGCGGTTGGAATGGTAAAATGCAATCTCTACAAATTGTCACAAAAGAGTGGTCTGGTTTTTTTTTTGTTTTTTTTAAATTGCCTACTGGTAACACAGCCTCTCAGTCTGTCTGCAAGCTGCTTTCACATCAGTACATCCTCCCTTTTATAGTTACCCCCCCCCCCATGAAAATAATGTGTTGTATGTATGTATGGTTTTACATACATCTTGACATTATTTTTGATTCAGAAAGACATTACTACTACTTAGCTTAACTTTCCAACTCGAAAATTGTTCTCACTAGTTGTTACTTTTGAGTCATCTTAATAAAGTACCATCTGAGTAACTGTCAGCTCCTGCCCAGGTGTTGTGACAGCAAATGTCTAGACAGGTAGTCCTGTACCCTGAGCACTCTATACGTTACCACATGATCCGAATAATGACACTGAAAAATGTTTACGAGTCACAGACTCTTATGGATTTAGGAGAATCATAAGACTCATAAGACTCACAACATATAAGTGTGTTAGCCCCCAGCTTGTCAGCCTGTGTGGCCATTGGAAATGACGTGATATTATAAAATATTTAAAGTGCCAACTTGACAGATATTGCATTTTCGTGACAGTGTCATCACAGAAAAAGTATGTTTTTAGTTATCACAGTTTTGATGAATTAAGTACAAACACCAGTAACATACGCACTGGTTTTAATTTCAGTTGGATCAAGTTTTTCATCTGTGCATGTTTTTGCTGCAAATATGCCCATAGGTCTTCAAATGTACGCTGATGACACTGGTCCATGTATCTGGCTAAACTTGAGATGTTACACATAATCTAACCAATAGTTCAAAGTAAATTCGTTTTTAGATTAAAAAGCTATCTGTATCAGTCTGAAATAAAGGCCACCTCATGAAACAAGTAATTACAGATAAAGTACGTAAAATAATAATTTTAGTGTCTCAGCTAAACCTTAAAAGTCGCATCAAAAAGATCTGTAAACAATTAGATGATTTATGCTGATAAGAACCTGTTTGCCCTGAAAAGGTTAAGGCTTACCCCGGGATTCCACTGGATGCGTGTGCATTCCGGAACGGGCATAGCACGGCAAACAGCTTGGGTCGCGAGAGTATGAGATTTCACAGTAATTAAAATATAACATGCGACCACAGTCTCTGAAAACCTCTGACCTGTTGACTTCAGGCCTGGTTCCAACCGTTATGATGTTTTGTTAGTGTAGTACAGTGAAATATGATCTGTGGTCAACACTGAGTTTTTTATTTTGAAAATCCACCAGATGTTTAATTTTGTTTCTGTACCCATCTTCCTGTCCAGCATGATCTACTCTGTGCCGAATTGGCGTGTTGTGCTCAGCCATCCGGCAAAAATAGAAGTCCTGCGTATCTGCTGCGGAGGGCTCCGGATCACCGGAGCTGTGACGCAGCCCCAGCCGGTGGAAGCACACACATTGACTAGAACTGAAATGAATCAGCTCCGCTGTCGTACCGGAGCGCAGACGCAACGCAAACGCATCTGGTGGAATTTAGGGGTTACCCAGGCCAGTCTCTCCGTAGTTAAATCCATAGAGTCTCTTTACAATTGGAAATTTAGAATAGAATTTCAACCCCAGTAAGCCTAAACAAGTAGTGAGGGTAAGCAGGGAGCGTTTGGTGGAGGCTTTCTGTCCAGTCTGATTCTCCACATCTGGAAGAGCTTCTCACTCATCCTGAGGGACACTGGGGACATGGAATCATAGTGAGCCATATTCAAATCCTTCATTGTAGTGGTAGCTGCTAGGAGTCGTGGTGGCAACTTAGCAAGAGTGGACAACAGGCTGTTAAGCTAAAGAAGTTGGCCTTTTGGGCCTGGTTGGCTCTGGGCTCTCCTAAAGCAAGAGGCAGTGTCGGGAGTCCAGAAGGGCCACAGCTTTGGCAGGTGCTAAAGAAAAAACCCTGGTGTGGGGGAAGGTTAGGAGGCTATGGAGTAGGACTTTCAGCTGACCTCAAGAAAGATCTGACAGACCTGACAGCGACTCAGAAAGAGAAAGCAGGTCATGACCCAGGCTGTGTTCAGTCTGGAAGAAGGACTGCTGACCTGGACTGGGGATATTGTCTGGCAATGGAAAGAGGAGCTCCCCAACCCAGCTATCACATCCTCTGCGAAGGAGACAGAATTTGAAGACTTGGGGGAAAATTCTCTGGCAGAGGTTGCTGAGGCAGTCAAGAAGTTTCTTGGCAGCAAGGCACCAGGAGTGGATGAAATTTGCCATGAGGTGCTAAAGGCTTTGAACATTATAAGGCTGTCTTGACTGACACGCCTCCTCAGTATTGTGAGGAAATTTGAGACAGTATAGCTCCGCCAAGTCTGCCACTTGTCTCCAAACCTGTTTGTGTCATGACACAGCTTGGGTGAGGAGTGTGTCTGGTACAGGAACCTCAGAATTTTGTCTCTGCTTTTTGCGGATGATGTTGGCTCCTCAGTCCATGACCTCCAACATGCATTGGAATGTTTGCAACTGAGTTTGAAGTAGCTGGGATGAAAGTCATTATCTCCAGGTCTGACGTCCTAATTCTCTGCAAGAAAATAGGGGATTGCCTCCTTGAGTTAAACTCAGCCAGGAATTTTAGACATATGAGGGAGCTCAAAGTAGAGTCACTGTTCTTTTGTGCTGAACAGAGCTTATTGAGGTTGTCCAGGCATTTGATTAGGATGCCCTCAGAGTGCTAGCCTTTGGAGGTTTTCCAGTCACGCCCAGCTAGGATGAGACCAAAGGGTTAATGCAGAACTCACCAGGGAGATGGATGGGTGAAAGATTTTAAGTTTTGCTAACTACATTGATTTTCACTATGTGAAGCTCTTGTTCAAATGCTTCCAAGGTCTTTCTCTTTAGCCTCTTTGCAAATGCATACAAAAACTACAGAGCAGCGGCAGATTCACCCGAGCAGCTTCAAGTAGCAACTGTTGTATTTATTTGCAAAACATCTTTTGCTGGGACAGCTTATTCTGTGAAGACAGCAAAGTCCTAAAACTTGCCACCAGATCATTTAAAATCTGTTGCAAACTTCACCACATACAAGAGACTCACCGAATTCTAATTCAACAACAAACCTGTGCTCATGTATGGTTCTCTGTGGCTATGTAGGCTATTTCTTGTTTGATATTGTGTATCGATTGGTGAGTATGTGGTTGTGTCTGCTTGTATGTAGACAGACACCGGAATGAATTTGTGCATGCACACATGTGCGTGTGCATGTCTCTTGGTTTCTCTGTGTGTACTTGTTTGTGTTTTATGCGCCCGTGTAAACCTCTTGTTATTGTTTCTACTTATCCTACTGTTGTTTTGTCATCATATTTTATCTTACAGTTTTACCCTCTCAAAAGTCCTTTTAGGGACAAATGTTGCAAAATAGCATTGACTACAAACCCTGTGAAATATGCATCAGGTAGCCTATTTATGTATACTTTATGTGTCCTTATCAAATAAACCATAAATAAATTAAGTTTGGATTAGGTTTGAGTTGAGGCCTGTGCATTCATGTGGGATAAATAGGCAAGGACTTGTTCATGCATCTGTGTGTGTTCATGTGTGCGTGTGGCCTGCGGTCTCATTAACAGACACATTCCCAGTGTCAAATAGGCAGCGTGGACTCAGTGTCACCCCCAACAACCTGGCTGACCCCTGCATCCTTCTCACCGGCTCAGCACAGCACACATGTAGCACACACTTACATGCAAAAAAAAAACAAAAAACATTTACACACACACATATTGGACAAATACATTGGTAGAATTGACCATGTAATGCTCATCAGTGTCTCTAAAATTCTTAATGAATGTGTCTGTAGTGTTGCTTGTTTTGCAGCAGACATACTGTGTTTTTGTATCCTCTACAGTGCATGTCTTTGTATCATACAGTACAAATATTTGTGTGTCGAAACAGTTTGACAAGATTAACTAGTGATACCATGGTTGAAGCCTTTAGCTACTCCATCAATGTATTCCTTTGTTGTGCGTCAGATGGATGATTGATGCTAATTGGCTGAGACCATGCAATTTCAATAGATTTTCTTGTTTTGGAGCTTTTCAGAAGTGTTTGCAGCTCACCCTGAAGCATATTCTGGAAGCTTTCCTCCTTCACTGTTTGTGTGTAAGGAGTCGTGTCAAAACTTAATTTTCATGTATTTGGATGACATTGGATGGCAGAATTGTGGATGTTTTGCTGTGCACTTTACAGAGATCACTTGCCATTATGGACTAGTATTATGGAGTTGTTTTTATCGGATTTTCTATTGTTTAGGTGAGGCTGTTCTTATTTTTTGTGTGTGCTCAGTTACTATTTCTGCTCATGTCAACCACCCTGTTGTTATTTAGGTATGTTATTTTTCTGTCATGTACATACAGGTGTCGAGCCCACATGGACTTCTCAGGCACCAAAAAGTACCATTGTAGTTGTGAAAAATTTGTCAGAAAACAATGAAAGATCTTGGTCTAACATTAAATTTGATACAGAGAACTTTGCCTCTCACAGGCTCTATAGATACATCAAGCCAAAAATAAAGTTTCTTCATGAAACATGACTGTAGAGATGTGGCTCTAGAAGTGGCAGTAATTAGTTGGTCTAGCACTTTAGCCCAGACTGAAACAATCTCAACAACTTTTAAATCATATTTAACATAAGTCAACATAAGTTTTTTCACAGACTTTCTTAGCTCCAGAGGATGAGTCCTACTAAGACTCACTGAACCCTTCTTACTTTTTTCTTTTAATGCCTCAATAAGGTTGATGGACAACTAATGACTTAGCTAATCCCTTGACTTTATAACGCAACCAGCATCAAGTCAAATTTTTAATCTGTCCAAAAATGTGTTTTAAAATCTCCAAACATAGCTTTGCATCAGTCTCAGATTTACTGTTTGTTTGGTGCAAATGTAAGCATGCTATGAGACCATACTGAAATGATGAACTTTGCATAGATTATGGCTGCCAAACATTAGCATGCTGGCATTGTCACTGTGAATATGTTAGCTTGCTAGTGTTAGCCTTTAGATCAAAGCCTTATGGAGCTGCCTGTATGGCTGCAGACTCTTTCATAATTGTTGAAACTGATGAACTCCTAAAAAAAAACTAATAATGTATCACCTATATCATATTTTAAACAGTTATGAAGTGTTCAAAGTTGTATCATGTCATCTATCATCTGTATAATGATTAGAGGCACCCATCCCATATCGCCACTGATTCTAATTAATATATGTTTACAGAACACAGCTCCTCAAAATGGTCAAATGTAGAAACCAAAGTTATTTTCTGATCAGCAGGCCAGGGTCATGCATCTTAGCTCAGTAGTTGGTGTGTGAATGGATAAATTAAATTGCAAAGTGTCTTGTGCGTTAAGGTAGCAAAATGCTGTATGAGTGCAGTCCGTTATATATTTATTTATTTTGAAAAAAAAAAAATATATATATATATATATATATATATATAAACTGCATTTAGAAATGTAAGTCAATTTCTTTTCATGTAATGGGTGTTAAGGTCAGTAATAATTAGAGACACCCATCCCATATCACCACTGATTCTAATTAGTAACCTTTTGTTAGCTGGAATTGAAATACTATTGGATGTATTCTACAGAACAATGTACACTGGAATGGACATCAGCCTTAAAATGAGTACAGAAACACTGACAGTTGAAGGGGAATTTGCGGCTTTTCTCACTAGCTCATAAAAGCAGGGTGAAGTCAGGAGAAGCAGGCAGTGCAGTGAAGGTGTTCCTTGGTGACAGTTAGATGAGCCCTGCCCTCTTCCCCCAGCCAGACCACAGCCTGGGCTATCTTTAGCCAGGACACCAGGGCAGCAGTGCTGGTTTTACGGCCACATCCCGGCCTGATGTGAACGGGACTAACTGTCGGGATGGGTGAGGGTTTGGCATGGCAGTGCTGAGCTCTGGTTGTGGGAAGGGACTCTTCCTCCATGTGTCAAGCTTTACCCTGGCTTAAAAAAACACAAGCAAGAGAGGAACTGAAACTTGGGGGAGATGGGGGATGAGGGGAGGGGGTGAGGAAGGATGGAGTGAGAGAGAGAAAGAGAGGGAATGCTGGTGAAACAGACGAGGGCTTTTCGGTGTGTTGTTACCCCAGGATGTGACAAAGCTGCTACAGACCTTTGACTTTTTACCTTCATGTTTGCTGCCTCTAAAAGTCTAATGATAATTCCCTGTCGAGTCATTTATGCTAAATCATGAAATCACATAATAATAGAGCATTTATTCATTCACACTGTCATTCTTCATCCGTGTAATTCGTTTTGTGATTTTCTGTAGACCAAAAGACTGATTGATTAATTGAGAAAAAGACTTATTTTCACATTTATTGCTAAAACTAAAACTAAAATAAGCATTATTACCTGCAGTCCTTAAACTAAAACTTATTAACTAAAGAACTGTCTGCTGCCATAATGAACACAGTCTAGTCCCTGTTTGATTGAATATACCAAAAAAAAAAAGAAAAAAAGAAATGTGCTGGAAATGTTTTCTGACATAACTGAAAGAGCCACGCTGCCATAATTGTCTTTGGCTTCGCATCCTGATCAATGTGGTTAGTAAAGCGTGACCTGCCTCACCCCCCACCCCCACCTACCCTCATCTGTTTCTGGAGTCACTTGACTGGTGCAAAGACCCCTGACTCCACGCCTGCAAATGACTCCTGTTTTCCCTCCCGTCTTCGTCATCCTTTATCCCTCTCTCCTTAACCTCGTTTCTGTCTCACACTAACCCCTCTGTCTCACTCTCTGTGTCTCCCCGCCAAACTCCAGATAAAATTTTCAGGTCCTTTACTTCAGACTAAAAAGTATTACAAGCTAGGTGTACCTCAAGTAGAAATAAGGGTACAGGAGGATTCCATTTCTGCCCCTTAAGGTATATCTACAGTAATTTACCCTCCAGGGCTCATTATTGGACTTAAAGGTAACTATTTGTACCTCAAAAGTACATAAATGTTCCCAGGCAGGCTTCAAAAGTACAAAAGCTGTACCTTAGAGGGTACTGCCTCCATGATAAGTACCCCTAAAGGTACGATGGCTTGTTTCATTTCTGTACGTCCTGTTTGAGGTGCAAATAGTGACTTTTAGGTCCAATAATTAGCCCTGGATGGTACATTACTGTAGATACACCTTACGGGACAGAAATGGATTCCTTCTGAACCCAAATTTCTGAGAGTGAAGGAAACACTCACTGTGCCATAAAATGATCCCTGGCCTGTCAGTGTTTTACTTTGAATGTGTGTCTTTGATTAATATTTCTGTTGCATTATGCTGCTGTGGATGTTTCAGATTGAGCTCATTCATCAGTAATGCATTAAATTTTTCAAGATCATGTTTGAAGTATCTGTGTTACAGTGCAATCCAAGAATATTGATTTTACATTTCAGTATATATATATATATATCTCAGCTGGTTTAGAGATAGATGGTTTTCACCGGATGGAAAGGGTATAGAACATCAATAAGAAAAATAACAAGTTGTGAGTAGCTGAGTAAAAAGTAACATATTTCCCTCTGAGTGAAATGGAGTTGAAGATTAAATTGTATAAAATGGAAATACTCAAGTAAAGTACAAGTTACTGCAGTTAATACTTAAGCACAGTACTACTTGGGTAATGTACTCAGTTACTTTACACCACTGACTGGTTCTTTGTTTTTGACTTGGTTCCACCACTTCCACCCACAGTCTCTCAATTCTGATGTTGCTGCTTCTAGTACTGTTTTTTTCTAATTCAAGATGGAGTACTGTATCTATATTTGTATTATTATTATTATTATTATTGTTAGTAGTAGTAGTAGTAGTAGTTGTAGTAGTAGGCTATTATTATTAATTTTATTTAAACAACGTGTAAGAATCTGTTTTGTTGTCTTCTGGTCGAGTTAGGTGGCAATAACAAGGAGTTATGGAAAAATACAACAATACTGATTATATTCGATTTCCATAAATGTAACCATGAATGTCATAAATGACAAAGTAAATTAAAGTCTTAATCCTAAATGCATTTAAAGAGCTGTTCAAATATACAAACAACAATACACCGCTTCTGAACACGATCAATATAAATTAATTAAAACTGCAAATTGATCATCAGTCATTTTGCTTTGTAACAACACTAGTTAAGTGTAGTTACAAGTAAACTTTTAAACCAAGCACCAATTCAGTGTAACAAACTGTAACTGAAGAATTCTTTTGTAATTAGAGTTAAAGAGCATTTGTTTAGACATGCACGAAACACCCCAAATCTCCTTGCGTCTTAATTTTCTCTGTGTTTAGTTCAAATGTGTGTGTGCAACATGATCACATCTCCAGAGGACTTTACCCCCACAGCCCCCACTCCTCTTCTTCCTCTCCCCACGAGTGCAGCTTTTGTCACCTAAGCCCCGGACGGTGAACTCACTTTCTATATTTAGTTTGTTGGTAGAGTTTAGTCAAGCAGCCTCTGTAGCCTTGACTTCCTTCTCTGTGGATCACGTCTTTGCTGAGGCTGCCAGCCTGCTGCGGTCTAGTTGGGCCCACTTTGGTTCTGCCATCAGAACCACAAAGAGTCTGACTTTCTCTCACATTACTCAGTATGGCTGTGGTAGGCAGTGAAAGGGTTAATACTAGTCACTCAGCATGCGGGAGCCATGGCGGGCAGGCAGGCAGTGCAGAGGCTGACCTCTGACCCCTCAGGAAAGGAATGTGGAAGCTCTTTCATCCAGGACAGAAACTAAAGACACGCGGGCGGTTGAAAAGTGGCAGTTCAATTCTGCTTTCAACATTTTTGATTAGGGGAAGTAAGCAGAGGTGCAGTGTGTGAATGTGCTGTGCAGTGTTTGTCAAAGCGGCGTCTGCCATTTTGGAATGAAGTTCCATGCTGCATGTGTTAGTTACTTTGTGAGCACTACAGTGACGGTGAAGTGTGATTGGTGTTTGGAAATGGCTGCAGTTGTGCTGTTTGTGCAGGCGGAAAGCTCGGGTAATGAAGCACCGTGTGCTCTGATCACCAGCCTGTCAGCCGGACCGTGTGTTTGCAGCTCTGCGACAAACAAGATGATCCCGACCTATTACCAACATTTAGGGCTTCAACTGATGATCTTTTTTGTTATTAATCTACGTTATTTTGTACATGTATATAGGCCAACTGTTAAATTCTTTAGCCATATTAAATGACAGAGTCTGTGGTGATGTCATAAAAACGGCTTTTTTTGATTGATGAACTTTCTAAAACACAACAGTAGTCAATTTACTGTTACACAAGACAAAGTAACAAATCCTTACATTTTGAATTTGAATTTTACATTTTGACAATTTTATTTATGCTGAATTGTGTCTAAATATTATCTCTTTTTATAGTGGATGGAAACTGTACAATAACAATGAGCCACCTGCCTTTATCTGGTGTAGTTTTACAGTCTACGAGTAGTGCGATTACCTGTTTACATGTAAAACTGTGCTGTAATTTGCTCATTATTTTCTTTCTAATTTTAGACCAGACAAATTGAGTCAAAGAAATTAAATTAAGTCAAAATTTTGTTTTCAGTTTATTTGCAGAGTTTTGGCAAATTAC
>JAPQLA010000002.1:893785-928654 GCA_029822935.1 Naso vlamingii | reverse complement strand
GAGCTGTTACTTCTTAAAATGGTTGCCAGCTCTGGCAATATGATAGTTACCGACCCAAATCATTTTATTGACATGTTCTTAGAGCATTTATAAGCCTGTGTTCATATTCCTGGCAGCCTGCATATGGTGGAAGGGGTTGCTATGCAACGTAGAAACTTAACTGCCTATAGAGGCCTAAGTCACTCTGCTTCCGGGCCATGGGATCTTAATTCATAAATAATATGAATGGTAGTCAACGGAGAGGGACAAATTATTTTGGCTTGTGCCCTGATTTACACATATGATGGTCGACAATTTAAAAGAAAGAAAGTTGAATTTTGTCATCACAGTTAAGTAAAACAACATTTTTCGTGAGATCGCTCAGTGAACTACATGTCTTGTCTCAGACAATACACGTCATCTATACAGACATTCCCGTCAACTAGGCAGAGTTTACACCATTTTTCCAGGATGAGGGGAAAAGTATTAAAGGCGGTGAAAACCATTATCATGTTGAGAGCTGCAGCCATTTGAAGGGGGAGTTAGTCGGTTCTGTGAATCAGAGGAGGGAAAATGTGATGATGTCAGTTACAACTGGTGTTGTGGTCTTTCGAATTACGTATTTTTTAAAGTTCATACGTCAACTCAATCAAAATGGACTTTCTTCATATGAAAAATGATCATTTAAATTGACGAACATCGTATGCGTAATTCATGGCACACAGTAAACAGGATCCTTTCCTCACTGACCACTGTTCATATTTTTTTCATACTAAGGCCCCATGGGGTCCACTGGAAGGGGCGTGACTTCGGCACTCTATTGCTGCCCTGTTAGCCTAGCCTCCAAGTCCATCTTTATTCTGCAGTTAACTCATATCCTTTGTTATCAGTCAATCAATCGGTCAAGTTTCTTTGTGACATTTGGGACAAATCACAGAGATGTTGTGGCTCAGCAAATGAAAAGTCTCATTTCTCTCTGAGATATAAACGGCTCAGTCCATTCCTACATAGTCTGGCCAAAATTAAGGTCAAAGTTAACCTAAAGGTTTTTATTTTGAGGCAGCTTAATAGTCGAAATTGTAAATTATACCTACAGCTGTAAATTTCTTATTGTGATGTCCAGATAGAAGAAGCAAGTCAGAGTTACTTGCATGCGGAGCACGGAATTGTGTAAAGAAATTTAACGTTTTTGCCAGTATACACAGTTACTGTACCACAGCTAACAATCAGTCAGATTGCTTGATTTGAACAACCCATTTTATATAATCTGTGAGTCTGAATGAGAAAAATTACAGACATAGAGAGAAAATGGTAAAGAGTTCAGTGAAGTGCACTCCTGCATGCAGAAACTGGACTTTGGGAGAAGTATAAATGTAAATCTGTAGAACGAAAAAGTCTCATGGCTGCTGCTGGTACTGGCTCTCTGTGGCTGTGTAGAAATCTTCCAGGACACTCTGCAGATAATCAAAGGTTGGGCGGTCCTCAGGCTTGTTTTTCCAGCAATCCTGCATGATTTCATAGAGTTGGGTGGGACAGCTTTCAAGGCGCTGCATTCGGTAGCCCTTCTCCAGGGACCGGATCACTTCTGGGTTGGTCATCCCTGAAAACAAGTGAACATGGTTGGATTAAGAGATGCTGCAGAACAACAGCCTTTGATACATGAATGAGAAATGTCTCATCCAGACACTGGCTGATTCTTTGGCTTCCTGACTCTATGAATGTTGCTCGGCAGACTGAAAAAACTTAATGACTGTTGAATGGATCCCCATGAAACTTCGATGAGACGTTCTCTGACACTCGTGAACCCTTCTGACCCCATTATCAGGTTAAATTTTGAATTTGTTCAATATTTCAGTTTATGGCCAAATACCTGCAATACTAATGACATTCCCATCAGCCTCAGGTATACTTAGACTTAAATGCAGACTCTTTTTATTGTCAACCCATCCATACACAAGAATATCCTTATTTTAGACTGAAAAAATATATGGACCTTAAAACAAGTCAGAAATACAAGACAACAGTAAACAAGACAAGAGTGCAAAATGACAGAGTGACCTGTGATGTAGGGCAAGAGAATAGGTAAAATGTTATTCTTTTAGCAACAGTTTTTTTTTGTAAAGATAGTAACACATTTAAAAGTGTGTACTTTGTCCAGGGAGTGGGTGGGGGAGGTTTTATCTGGTAATTATGGTTTGAGTCTAGTAGGGTGCTACTCTGGTACTTTCTAACAGGTGACAGGTGGGTAAAAAGTCAATCAAAAGGGTGGGAGGGCTCAGTGATCATGATGGAAGTTGTAAAAGTGGAAGTAATGATTCAACTTTTCACTCACATAAAAATAAAAAATTCAGACTCTGAAATGTACTTAGTGTAAAAGGAAAGAATTTCTAGCAGCTGAACCGAACAACAACAAACAACAAACCGAACTGAACCAAACTGAACCTCACATTATATTAATACAATTAAACAATGTAACTAAACCATTCTAACTTTAATTTTAAGAAGAAAAAAAAACAAAACATCTTGAACATTAATTTTGTTTTAATGTTCAAATCAGTTTTCAGTGTCAGTAACCGAACTCGAAACGAAACATTTTGCTCCTTTTTCATTTTATTTTTGGGTTCACTTTCATCCATGTCAATAACACACACATCACTTGACGCCTCTGGTGGTCTAGTCTTCCTCTCTTGTCTGTTCTGTCTTGATCATGTTCTTGATACATCTTCATCATGACATCTGTCATGTGTGACACGCAATGATGGCATTGTCTTTTGTTTGTGGTATTATCCATTTAGGTTGAAATCAGTCTTGATGTCGTTGAAGTCATCATTGTTCATCATTTTGTGATGAAGTATCTGTTTAGTAAATCAACTACTCCCATTTAGATGTCTTGAAATGAAGAATGTATTTTTTTCCTTCCAGTGTTATTCCATGGAAAACAGATTTTTTCCAAAAATGCCTGCCACTCACTTTAGCTCCTTTTGCTGGAAGTCTATAAAGATACAGTTTTGAAACATCAGAACCATTTAAAAACATCCATCCAAAAATCTCTACAGCTTTGTGTGGTTTAATCCAAGTCTTGACTAAAAAGTCACTTAATCCAACATATTTGATCCAATGTTCTGTTTCGCGTGTTACAGTTATTCTAAACATTGGTGAACTCCAGCTTGAATAAATATGGTTCTGTCAAAAACTGCAGAAACTCCTCTCTCTCTCTCTCTCTGCACCAGCCATTTTCATTGCCTTACAAGTTTGGGATAACTTGTTAGTACTTTTTTTTAAGAAAAGAGCATAAAGATAAGGACACAAAAAGAGCTGGTGCAGAGAGAGGTGGAACTATACTGATTCAAGCCGGAGTTCACTGACATTTAGAATAACCGTAACACGTGACTCAAAACATCATCAGATGTGTCCGATTTAAGCTTTTTAGCCAAAACAAAAGTGTTTTGGAATTATGAGCCTATGACATGATGAAGAAGACTTGGATTATACCACAAGAAGCTGTCGAGATTTTTGGCTGGACATTCTTAGATGGTTATGATGTTTTAACAACTGTATCCTCATAGACAGCAAAAGCAGCTAAAGTGAGTAACTCGCATTTTTGGATAGTATCTGTTTACCATGGAATAACACTGGAAGGAAAAAACATATTCTTTATTTCAAGACTTCTAAGGATGAGTAATTTACATACTAAACAGAATTTTGTGTTAAAGTTTTACTTTAAAGTGTACAAAATAATAAAAAATCAAAATAACTGATATAATTACCCTCAAATCATAACAAGCCTTTGTTGAACCAAAGAAAGTTTTAAAAACAAGATTCCCCAGTGTACGCTGTGCCAGTGGTGTGAAATAGTGTATACACTTCCCGTCTCCTAAGTGGGCGGAGTCACATCTCCCATGGAGACAGTTAGGAACCACCATCACTCGGGGGCGATGTTGATACCAATATTAGGGAGGGAGAAAATTCCGATATTCGATATATCAGCTGATATTCTAAACCTAATATTTTGAACGTGGTTATCAAATATGTGTAACAAAGATTCATCATGGAGGCAGGAACTCCAAAAACCTTTATTACAAACATCGGTGTACTGAGCAGTGAACACTTCACTTACTACCAATTAAAAAATGGAAAAACCCTCTGCTGGAAAAACTACATGATAACACATTTTAAATCACTAGTCCAAGCATTTTTTCAAGCCTTAAATAACTGTTTTAATATTGGCAGCTATCAGAGAACATATAGGCCGATACAGATATATCTGTGATAGGATAATATTGGCCAATGATATTGGCAAACAGATATATTGGCCAGGTCCTAGTTACATCGTCGAGTGAATGGATTAAAGCAGATGGATTTCGCGTCCCGTGATATCTGTAAGTTGTAACTTTTAATTCATGGTTACACCTCTAAGACCATTTAAATGTTTGTTTACGTCCATTACAAAACAAGGTGGAGAGCACTGGTTTCCAGATCTCGCAACAATGTATTGCTGAGACAGGGACAGGTCTTGAACAAAGTTAATTTTCTCCTTAATTGTGTGTTCAAAAAATACCATTTTTGTGTCAAAATGTTCCAAAGATATGTGTCTTGTAAAAAATGGGTCCAATATGTATCTTGGTGATAATGGGGTGAAAGAATTGGTCGTAATCTGATTATGTTTTTTTCCTCCCATGAGAATAAATAGACTCAAGACTGCTTCTAGTCTCCTGAAGGGGCGGGGCCGTGACAAAACCCATGTGACACTGATACAGGAAATGAACGGTCAGTAAGAGGACTTGCTTTATATTAAGCACCTCTGGTTGAACTAGCCTACAAAGTATATATATTTGTTATAAAATGTAGAAGGGTAAAAATAAAAAGTTAACAAAAACATGTAGGCCTACATATATTCAAGCAAATTAAGTATTTGTATTTTGTTACTTACCACTTCTAAAGTTAGCACTGACACTAAGAACACGCACATAGGCTTGTTACTACGGCGCCCAGCACCCAGGACTATCTCGAGAAAAGCTTAAATGATTCTTGCAAAAATAATAAAATGTAGGGGAACGAGATGATGCGTTGTTGAATGACGAGAATTTAACAGGCAGAGTTTAGGAGTACAAACGGAATAAACCTTCGTAAACTAGCTTCAAGTTGAAAGTCCATGTTCAAATATACAAAAATGAAAACAGAATTAGTTTTACACTTGCCTGGGTATGGTGTGCGTCCATAGCTGATAATCTCAGTTAGCAATATGCCGAAGGACCAGACATCCGATTTGATGGTGAAAGAGCCGTAGTTGATGGCCTCAGGGGCCGTCCATTTGATGGGGAATTTGGCTCCTAGTTATTGTGAAAAAAATGAAACCCAGTCAAAAATTCCACAGTGTCAAAAAATGCTGACAATACTGTTGAGACATTAGTTGGCTCTTGAAGACACTGCTGAGGAAGTTTCTGCTGGTCACACATCCTCTCAAACTCTCACATGTTCTGCTCATTCAGTAAGCCAGACAACAATCACTCGTCTTCAGCCTCCACTATTTTTGTCAGTTGTGTTGTAATCCAGCCTGTCACTGACATTAAGTCATTTCCCCTAAACTGGTGAAACCATGAGAACTCTCATTTCATCAGTTTAGAGGAATCAATTTCCCATTCTCCTAATCATATGTGCTGATGACACCTGAGGGCTTTACAGCATGCGACAGTGATTATTGTGTTGTACCTTCTCTGGCTGTGTACTCGTTATCTTCTATGATACGAGCGAGGCCAAAGTCAGCAATTTTGCACACTAAAGCCTTATTGACCAGGATGTTGGCGGCTCTCAGGTCCCTGTGGATGTAATTCCTCTGCTCAATGTAGGCCATTCCCTCTGCAATCTGAAACAAACAGGTCAGTGAGTCAAAACATAGTTCTCAGTCGTAACAGTCCGTAAAAATTGTACACAATAGCCTGAGTCAAGATGCTTCCACTGCGGCAGCAGTTCCTTATTAAACAACAACAACAACAAAAACCAACACTTCCATGCTCTTAGACATATAAAAAATTTGTGCAAGCCTTAAGAGTTTAAATCTGCAAGCACAAAAAGTAGCAGCAGCAGTACATTTAAAAATTGCACAAGACACAGGGAATTAATATTTTAAGTAATCTTTTTTTTCTCTTAATAGCAACAAATCTTGCATATTTTTCGTGAAATTTGTCTCTAACAACACCATGAAAGTGCTAGGCCTACATATGACTAAACATTACTTGTTAGTTTATATTTTATTAGCATAATTGTTGATTTCAGCTCAGCATTCAACACTTTCTCTCGAGGGTTTGAGTTACACAGTGGCTTTTCAGGGAGCCAGTGCGCAACACAACTTCCCAAGTCACATGCACATGCATACATATAAGTGCACGGCAGTCAATAGCAGGGTTACTGTGAAAAACATTCTACTGTTACTACTGCAGGCAGTTAGTGCTGTCAGTAACATTCCATATCAACACAATAACAACAACATGAGAACCACACAAGAAGTTTAACAGCCTAATCAGAGCAAACAAAAACAAACGACAAAGCAGAGGTACACGCAGGTAAAATCTTTCTGCTTCTAATTCACACACTTTCAAGAACAAAACATCACTTGGACAAAAGAGCTGAGCGTTATTTAGCTAGCTTGTTTTTAACCACAGCTAAATAAAACAGCTGTCTGCAGCTCGCAGCTTCCTCTGTGCTGGACGAGTTCGGGTGGATATTTAAATCTAGTCATTCGAGTTCAGCGCCGCCGTGCACAGCAGGAAGACACGGAATTGTGTTAACTAATGGAGACAGATCTTCAGAAAATAGAGTGTAAATTAATGAGTGAACCAATACACAACACTATCATATTTACACTTTTTTTTTTTTTTTTAAATTTCAGGGACCTACATTTACAGAAAATAAAACATAGCCAACAAAGTGGACAATTTTTAGCGCTCCCCACAAATGTCTCAGGAGAGGCTGTCAAGGGAGCTCGTGTCCTCTTCAGGAAGCTGAGCTTCTCGTTGGCTCCCCCGTAATTCAAACCACGAAGCTGATTGGAAAACTAAGCAGCCTTTGAAGATGATGTTCTTTGCATCTATGAATCCCCAAATTTGAATATTCAGCACCAAAGACAGAGTGTTACCAACATTACTAATTGTCTTTCATTGTTGGAGCATCTGCATCCCAGCATTCATTGTGTGGTTGAGATCCCTCTTACTTTCTTCTCCAACATAACTGAGAGGACACTGACTGGAGGAAACACTTCAAGGAGTGAGAGCTCATTTACTCATCTCAGGTGGATGTGTCTACATCTATATGTCCCTGTTTTTAAGGAGTGTCTCAGGTATTTCTGGTTGGACTCTGTAGCTGAATCATATTGTAAAAAAAAAAAAAAAAGAAGATAAAAATATTCCTTGGGACCCAAAGTGGCCTTGTCAAATGTCGTTCTGCAATGTGTAACGCCCTCTGCTGATCAAATATCCTTGACAACAACAGCTGGGATAACAAATTGTTACTGGTTTGTTTCAGAATTGTAGCGTTTCGAGCACCAGTGCTAAAATGTATTAACGATTCATCAAGTTCAGCATTATTTCATCCTGGATAAGTTCTCAATGGTTTCCTTTCAATCAATATTGGGGGTGGGAATCCAATTATAACTTATGATAAAATACACCATATGTGGCCCATGATAACGATAATATAATGATACAGTGATTCTGTGCTAGTTGATATATTGGAAGACAATCATATTATGATACATCACGATATCTGTCTGACTGGAGAATTCAAAATGCAGACATTAATACAAAAATTTTGTTTTTCCCATTGATGTTGTGAAAGCCGAAGAGAGTCGAGACTTTAGACTAGAAAGTGGCTGGTACATCTTTTAACACTCTTTTTTTTCATTTACTGTCCATCATTATCCTGCTATTAACTTCTTCCAATTAATTTCCGTTCCCCCATATTCATGTCAAAATGCCACTGCGAGGTGTCATGAGGTAGTGACGCTGGTGAATCAAACTGGCAGGGAAATCAGTTTACAGCAACACACTATTTTTATTAAAATATCAATATTTGGTGCTAGAGATTCAATAACCGTATCTGAAGAGTCAGGATAACGATATATTGCTGTATCCATATTTTGTCCCATTATAAATCAGTATTATTAATTGTTTTGCGAACCATCGCCAAGAATTCAGCTCTTCTTTTCTTATGGGTTTAAATGGTCATATATTGATATTTTTAATAAATAATAGCACACAGGCCAAAATGCATATTATGTTACTGATTTACACTGATTAGATATTGAATAAAATGAAATAATGTGAATATTCAAATTTGTACTGTTCATATACATTGGAAACAAACAAAGGATTTGTTCATATATAACTCCATTCAAACAAACAACCAGGGGATTTGTTTTGCAGACTGTTGCGTTGTCAAACATGTCTAATGTTTATTTTTTTTAACTTTTATTAAATATGCCTACTAAATCTCACCTGTGCAGAGAAGTCAATGAGCTTAGGGAGCTGCACTCGATTGCCCTCATCACTCTTAATGAAGTCTAATAAACTACCTGTAGGAACACATGCAAACATATTAACAAACACTTATTATATGTAAAGCTCACCATCAACAGCAACAACAAAAACATATTCTGCCATCATGATATATTTTTTCATAGATTTCATGTCCCCTGCTAATGTAAGGAAATATAAGTGACCACAGCTTTATACAGTAAGTGCATTAGCAAAAAACAATCCCCCCCCACAACCCCACCCCACCCCAAAACAATAAAATTTAAAAAAAAAAACATGCAATAATGTCAAATACATTTTTTAAAAATTTCCTTGACTATTTAGTTAACATGTTAGCTATTTAACTTTCACACCGACTCAGTCAGTCAAGCACCCCTTTAGCAACACAAATTTTCTTTGGACTGGATGTTAACTTGGAGACGTGCGCCACGCCAAATGACCTGGTGAATTCAGCTGTTTCCTCTCAGTACATTTTTGATTTTCAAAGGGTGTAATCAGCAGAGGCTGACCAAAATGCCTTTAGTGCGCTGTTGGACAGACCTACAACCAATCAGGGCAATAAAACGTGACCTCCAACCCGCTGGAGCAACGAAACGTGATGTAGTGCTGCGCAACAAATGCGACCTGGTCACAGTCTTAAACAAAAGCAAAAAGATCTGAGATGAAAAATGAGCAATGCAGCGACCGGATCCTGCTTCATATTTGATCAGCGCGGCCTAGTTTGAGAGTTTGATTTGAGTTTTTTTGACCTATTGAGTTTCACTGCTAACAACCATCAGAGCAGGAGAATTTGAGACATGTGACTTCAGATCTGGACAGGCAATGCTCCTTTGATAGTATGTCACACCTGCTCCATGTCAGATAATGGTTTTGATTGGCCTGACATGGGCCAGGTCTGGAGGAAATCCGTCTGAATAAGAAGTTGGGTTGGACCCATCCACCGGAGGAAATGAACCATGGGCTCATTTGATTGGTTGCAGGGCTACTTACCTGTCTACTATGCCGACATCAGACTACATGATATCAGCCTGAAAATACCCCGACTGGGAAGACGTAGGGTTTCATGCAGGCTCCGAAATGATCAGTGAGCATTGGGCATGACAATCAACTGTTTCATCTCGTGTAGTGTGTCATAATAGATGACAGCCGACGCGCATCTAGAACGCCTCACAACCTCAAGACAGAAAGACCAGCATGTTTTATTTTTTGTTTACCTCCCGCGACTGCTTGTCGGTAGTAGTAGTCAGTGACGAGCGCTTTATTGCCGGTGACATCACACACGTCATGAACTGCAAACGATGATTGATTGGGGAGCAATGTGTAGTCTGTCATGTCTCTCTGCCACGACATGGCAAGAATTTATGACTCTTTCATTGCTAATCTGACACAGTGAACATTTTAACAGACAAAAACATCTTGTAGTCCGACCTCAGCGTTGAAGAGAAGTTTGCCTTTGTACTACTACCACTCGGAGTAGCCAAATCTGGTATGTTTAAAAAATTTATTACTTCATTACTTATGAATTGTAACTGCTTATTACTTCTACAAAACCATCTAAAACAGCTTATTCTTAACATTAAATGTCTCTCCTGCTACCTAGTTTTGCAACATGCAGGGTTTGGATTTTATAACTGACTTAATATTCAGACTTTTAAAATATGTAATGGTCATTTCTTTCTTTCTTTCTTTCATTCATTTATTCATTCATCCGTTCATTCTTTCTTTCTCTCTTTCTATTCCCCAAGGGGCTACAGTGTTCCTAGTTGGAAATCACTGTTTTGCAATTTGTGTGAGTTTGCCTTCAGTTAATTTGAGATTTGGGGTAAAATGGTAAATAGATACTTTATTGGCTGTCCGTACAATACGAAAATTGTGAATTTTTATTTATTTTTTGATAAATTCACAAATTTAAAGTGGTTGAAGGGCTGCTACAACTGACAAAACACACACACACACATGCACACACACGCACACCTTTCTCCATGAACTCAGTGATGATATAGATAGGCTCCTCCTTGGTGACAACAGCATGAAGTCGGACCAGCTTGTCGTGCTGCAGACTCTTCATCAGGTTGGCCTCACCCATGAAGGCTTCCACCGACATGCTGCCGGGCTTCATGGTCTTCACCGCAACTTTTGTGTGCTTATTGTATGTAGCTTCAAACAAAACAGCAAGTACAATTACAAAATGAATCATCAGCTTTTTATCTCCATCAATAAGTGGAATCTAAAAGGGTTCAGATCTATCTCACCCATCCAGACTTCTCCAAACTGGCCGGCACCGAGCCTCTTCTCCAGTTTCAGTGATGATCTTGGGATTTCCCAGGCATCTTTCTCCCATGGCTTCTCCGGTTTGGGGCTCAAGCATGGGTGGGTTAGGGCTTGGCAGAGGCCATCTCCTTGCTCTAAAATAAACAGAAATAATATTTACATTTTGGTCATCAATATATTTTTATATATATTGCTTTTTTATGCATTTATGTCTGGTGGTGTTTTTTTTTTTTTCTTTTTTTCTATTAAAATCATTAGTGTTGTTTTCTTATTTGCCTGGAAAATCATATAATTTCACAAATAATTTTGATATGATAAAAACACTCTAATGTTGCTGCTGCTGCAAATATTAATCGAAGATCAATACAATCTCTCTTAAGTAAGGACATTGATTATATTTCAATGTATGTATTATAATGTATTAAAGTTGCCCAGCAGGGTGTGCTGTGCATCACTTAACACATTATGTGTAAAAATGAAAGAAAAATCAAGTTATTCTTCTCTGCCACCATTAAATGAGTAAAAATTACCTAATATACTGCTTACATCATCAGTACACCAACATTAAAACACACGGCTGGTGAGGAGGTTAAAGTTTTTAGTGACAAAGACAGAAACAATCTGAATTAGCAGTGAGAGGTGAACTCACTCTTGTAATGGCTGACCAGCTCCTGCAGGGTGCTGAAGGTGTTACGGGGAGAGATGTAGAATCCTCCGTTGTCCAGCGTACGGATCTTATAATGCTTGACGGTGTCACTGGAATGAGCGTCACCGTCCCTGACAGACAGAGAGTAACTGCCTATAGTAAAAGAGAAGAAGACATCATGTGACCCATGGGGATTTCAAAAACGCTGATGCCTTGTTTTCTTTTTCTTAACTGATGATAGTTTTTTTTTTTTTTTTTTTTGTGGATGATTCAACATTTTAGAAACTGAACTAGGTATCCAGTATTTCTTAACCATGTTTAGTCTTTTAAGGATAGAAAAGCTATAAATTTTTCCAATGAAAGGGGCACTCAAACAATTTTGCACGGCACCTCTATAAATTTGTGGACTCACAAAAAAAAGATCCAAAAAAGAAGAAAAATCAAAATCAAAGCAATAGAGGCAAAGATATCCTCACTTTCGAACTCTGCTATGGGTCAAGCTCCAAAAAAGTGGATCCTACATTTCCCATAATGCAATTAAATAGCACCCTTACGAGGTGCTAAAAGTTCTATTATGTTCACAAGCTAGTTGTTAACTTTGTCTGCCTACTGTTCAGGGCTGTTTAGTGCTATAGAGTGGCTGAGTCACACCTCTTCCTGTGGACCCCATGGGACCTCATTCAAAAAAAAAAAAAGTGAATGTCAGTGAAGAGAGACAAATTATTTTTTGATTCTGTTTAAATTGTGCCACCAATCTCAAATATGGTGTTTGTAAATTTAAAAGATAATCATTTCTGCAAGTCAAGAAATTTGCAGTATATAACACAACTGCTGAAGTATAAGACTTTGAGAAGGTGCATTTAGAAAGACAACACACTCGATCGTCACGTGACATCTTAACAAAGCTCTCTGACAGAAGCGACTAACTTTCTGTTAGCTTAGCTGCAGCTCTCAACATGTCCATGCTTGTAAGGATTTTTACCTTCTTTCAATACTTTTTCTTTAATGCTATGTTTACAGCCTTGTCAGTGTTGGTGAAGTATCTTGTGTGACACAAGAGACGTAGTTCACTTAGTGTTTTCACTTAAACTAAGTAGTACATAATTATCTTTATAACAAATTGCTTCTTTATCTGTTTGTAAAATTATCCTTTAAATGGACAAAGATCATATCTGACATGAGGGTACAAGTTAATCAGGGTCAAAAAGCATTTTGTCTCTTTCCATTGACTATTGTTCATTTGGTCCAGTGTGGTTCACTGGAAGGGGCATGACTTAAACACTCTATGCTGCAGGTTTATCTGAGCTTTTATTTTTTGTCAAAAATAGCTGTATCTGTTAGCAATGCTGATGAGAATGATACAAAAAACGGTAAACTTAACCTGTGAAACCAAAAGATTCTACAAAAGCTCTTAGAGCCGAGAGGAACTGCTCAGAAGGAAGATGTATTAGAGGACTTAGCTTGCTTGCATGGTGCACTGCATTCATTTACAACATGTGCCAGACAAAGGAAATAAAATGATGTTCACACGTGCTGTCTGTTAAAAACCCAATTTCAGCAGAAACTGCTAAGCTCAAGTTGCTTGTTTTTCCGTTGAAATTATTGCTGTCTGTAAATTTTCCATGTGATTGCTTCTATTGCTCACTTAAAGAAAAAATAATCTGATATTGAATGTGTTTCACTCACCCTTGGTGGTCTCACTGTCTCGGATCATGAAGGATCCCATTTTGTTCCCAGGAGCCAGCAGCTGCCTCTCAGCATCTTTCCTGCTCACGCCCTTAAAGAACCACCTCAAAGGAAACCAGTCATTTAGTACAGAAACCTCTTCACGGGTTCCCCACTTCAAACCCTCATTTTTCATTAAACTTTCTTCTGGTTCACTTTGTGAAAAACTACTGTGTAACATTGTGCGCCTCCTAAACACAGAACATGATACTTTTTATTGTAAAGCACTAATGCTTTTGATAGTGATTTTAACAAGAACAACAACAATATGACGACAACTCACTTTTTTTACACAACTGCAACTTATAATAATTTTAATCATCGTCATCATTATAATCATCATCCTTATGATAGCATCATATGTCAGACTCCTTAGATCAGTGGAATTTATTAAATTATTTTCTATTCCAAAACAAGCTTTAACTCTCAATAAATGTGACCAGCAGCTATGCAAGGGTGTGTGTGTGTTTCTATAAAGTTTGACCATGTGACATGAATCCGGTTAGAAGTTAGCCTTTTTGTAATAGGCCGCTGGAACTGCCACGCCCCCTTTAGCCAGTTTGTCCAAACAGTTAATCAGCTGTTCTTTGGCTCCAGACCAACCTTCCCACTCAATCTTGAGCTAGTCTGTGAATTAATTTGGAAGTTATGCACCCTTTTGCAATAGGCCACTCCCACGGCCCCCTTTTAGCAAATTGGCATGAACACAAACACACACCTTCACACACAAACACACACACTTGACCTGCAAAAACTGTGGCTGCCAAAGAGTGGTAAATTTTTGTGGACCGACCCGCCGACTGACCGACAGGGCTGCTGGTCACATCAGTGAGATGCTAATGATGTAATGAATGATATAATGAATGTGTTTCAACAGGACTGCACTTACTCCTCTGCCTCCAGAGTGTCTTTGGCAACATAATTACTGGGGATGTAACCTTCTTGGCCTGTACTGATTAACATGGCTCTCCACCATTCCCCCGATCTACAAAGAGAGAGAGTTACATGACAGGTGTGACTTATTCTTGACAACAAACACGACATTGTTTCACATGTCTAAATACAAAATTTTGAATAAACAACAGACTTTTTAGGACAAAGAATTTGTGATCTTTCTTGCTGTCATTTCTCGACTTACTCTTCCAAGATTTTCAGCTTATCTCCCTTCTTGAAGCCAAGGTCTCCGTCGTGAATGGCCTCATAGTCATAAAGTGCCATGGCAATACTCTCTCCTACAGAAGGACGACCAAAAAATAAGCAGAGGGCTTTACATTCATTTATTTTGGTCATGATATGCTGTGTAGAATATTATTCTCTTTGTGCTGCCATTTGAAATCTGTGAAGCATTACATGTCAAGAACCTACGGCCTCAGAAAACATGTTTGCACTTGTAAACAATACAAACTTGAAGCAGATGATAAAACCAAGATGGCTTCTGTTGGCTCAAGAAAAGTTGACACTTTCAAAGTTCTTCATGAGAGTGTGATTGTGTGCGAGAGAGTGAGAAAGTAGACATGACCAAGCATCCGTGCGTGTGTTGTTTTTTAGTGCACATTCTGAATTTAAATCTGAACTTTTGTTGCTAACTCCGAGTTCCTTATGACTGTATTACTTCTGCTTTGTATGCTTGATAAAAATAGCAGTAGAGTTGGCCTTATTTGTATGGGAGGACTGTGTGGTCAGGTGGTGACATTTTGTGCCGACACTCCGTCTCTCTCTCACTTGTTGTGTTGAGCCCTGGACAGCGTTTCTCTGTGTCTAACCAGCTCAGACCTCAAGCAAAAATTAGCTTTGGTGGCACATGGTGGTGTTGACAGTACAAGGTGGGAGGCATGAAGCTGCAAATGACTGGCTCATTTGTGGTTAAACAGTGGTTCCATGCAAAATGCGGAATCAGGTGTAGGTGCTTACAGGCTGTAATGAGTAGATTTTTGTGTAAATAAAAACTGTCACTCACCATCAGAAGGGCTTGCATTTAAAGGCATTTTGCTCTGTAAGAAGAAAGACAGAACGAGAATCGGAGAGGATGTAAATTCCATCACGTATTCATTCTTATTGTTGATTTAAAGTGAGAAAAATACTTTTTTTTCTTGAAGCTGCATTAATTCTTTAGTGAGTTAGAGGCAAGCGCTGTTACACTGAACCATTTTAAAGTCGTTATTGGAAACTGTTCAACTGATCAGATCAATAAACTATACATAGATAAAGAACGCAACACAGAGTCAGTTAAACTGCTGAAGCCAACAAGGAAAAAGCAAGGCAAGATTCAGACACAAGGCAATTCAAGGTGCTTGACAGGGGCCTAGAGCGATATTAAAAAATAAGAAATTGAGTGAACATTTTAAATTAAAAACAAAAAAGCGGCAAATAAATAATTAAAGTTTGAAAAAAATTGCATGAATTTTTAATTTCCCTGAGGGAACCTGCCCAAAGGGATCAATAAAGTTCTATCTAATCTAATCTAATGAAAAAGACCTAAATAGCTGTGTATTAAAAGGAGCCACAGTTAACAGTAAAGTTTCAAGCCATGATTTAAGTTAGCTGACAGCTGAAGCAGAGCAAAGGAATTCAGGAAGCTTGCATCCCTTCATTGAGAAAAGCCTTCAGTGATGTCTTTTGCTCTTCTTTCAATACTTTCCAGCTCTGTTACATCTGTTGCTATAACAGCATCTATGCTAACTTCCTTCAGAGTTTTTGAACCAATAGTCGCTTCTCTCGCTGGTCCTCACAACTAAAACACGCCTGTTGGTAAAGCTAGTTCCTCATAGGACACTAACTAAGAGCCACTGTGGTAAGGACACAGGCGCATAGCTTCAAACTTGGCAAGATGGATTTGTGTGATTTTGCAGTTGCCTTGCAAGGTTACTGTGGCCGGATTTCTGTTAAAAATTGCAAATATTAAACAAATGTCAGAAAATCGGCAAAAGAAAATGCACATTTATGTGAGTTTCCATCCACCACTGTTATGCAAATATTAAGAATTACTTCATCGAGATAACTAATAAGTGGTGCAAAATTTCCAGCCAGGTGTCATTAAATCACTGCAGAAGAAGGTGCAACATGATGATGCAATCAAAGAGCGCAACTGACAAACAGAAAAGACCAAAGGAAAACGTAAAAATGAGGAGCTCAGTGAAAAAGGCAGTAACTGATATTACAACTGCTTCAAGTTTCTTCATCAGTCCACACGTACCTTGTGTTTTCGTCTGTATTTTTGTGCTTTAGCCTTTGCTAACGCACGCTGGAGTAACATTTACTTCACATGATTCTGATTCCATTGCACTTACTCACATTTACCTGTTACCCAGATACTTCAACTGTTCCACCTACCTTTAGCATTACAAACTTTTATGTGACATTTTAAGATTTTTTTTTTTTTAAATTCTGTTTTCACTCAAATGTTTTTATGCACTAATCAAAAACGCTACTACATGTCAACCTTCTTAACTAGCTGGTCGATTACTTTTTCTGTGCTGGTTGGTGCTGAGTAGTTAGTGTACAGTGGATAAAAAACACCTGTCTTCTGTTGGAAAATTCACCGAAAATTGCAGAGAGAGTAAAACAAAACATTTAAGTTTATAGAACCAAAATAATAGAGAGTCGGGTGACAATTTTCTATTGGTTCATCACTATCAGCAATCCCTTTTCCATTTCTTTAGTAATTTTTTAAATTATACGTACGAAAACACTGATAAGTGCAGCTTTTAACAATCTCACTGACGTGTGTATGGCATGTAAAACATCAACTTAAAAGTAAGAAACTGCCTTAAATTCTACTTCGTCATTGTAGTGTGAAAGATTTTTCCCTGTTGTTTTGACACATTACTTAACTGAGTACATTAAAGGCACTCTAAGCACGGTTGGTTGACGTTACTTCTGTTGACGTTCGACAATGTTCTCAAATAAAACAGAGCTAGCTCGCCCCTCCCCATCTCCTCCTCTCTCCGTCTCCGCTCCTCCCCCTCTCATGCTCCCTGACATCCTCCTCTAGCTAACTTCTCTCGTCTACTCCACTCCCCCACCCCCCCTTCATGTGCACGCACGCACGCACGCACGCACGCACGCACGCACGCACGCACGCACGCACGCACGCACGCACATGTTGGCGTTTTTGGAGCCTGGGCTGTCCACAGAGACCAGACTTTTTTACAGCATATTCAGAGGACAGACAGCCAGCGGATCGTGAGGAGATGTTTGCTGTACGTGACTAGTTTAGAAACCACATAACAAGACTTAGAATGCCTTTAAGCAAATCAAGATTATATTTTAATAAAGTTATTGAGAATGTTTTCTTAGAATTGTAGTTAAGACTCAAATTCAGCTACATAAATTAATTACACAGAGGACATTTCAAAAAGGAGGACGGAGGGAAGGAAGGACTTTGTCTTACCACTGACTTTACAATTCAGGATCTTGTCTGCAGTTATCTTTACATCATGTTTTTGGGTTTGTAGTGGGTCCATTTCATTAACAGTTTGTTTTCAACAAAGTTCACCATTAGTACAAAGGTAAAAAAAACAAAACAAAAAAAAAAGAGCTATGCAAAGATCAGACAACCGGACAGACGGTCTGTAAATTTAGATGTCAGTGAATTATGGCAATAGCGTAAATTTAAATTGAGGGACGTCATGACATGTTGCCTAATTCACAAGTTTTGATCATACATGTCCTGCCCAGGCACTCTGGTTTTGCTTCTGTCGCTTCCTCTTTCTTCACTGCGGCGAGATGTAACTGTCAGCATACAGGAAGTAGCCAGAGGAACCACACTCACACGCAGCAACACTGCTACTTACCCATACCCAGATCAAAGTCTGGCCAGTATGCAAAGTCCTCCTGTGACAAGCTACAGGAACATGTCAGAGCGCGTGTCGGTGCACATCTATTCTTTCTGAAAAGCACATGAAAACTGTCTCCTGTCTCTTGTGGTAGTAACCAATGAAACTCTGTTGCCTCTTTGTACTTTCACTGTTTCTGCATTCGTTCATCTTCCTCATTCTTTCTTGTATGCTCGGGCATTACTGCGGGGCAGTGCAACAATTGTTATTGCAAATGCGTTCGGATATAATGAAGCCAAACATCTGAACGTTGTGATGTTCGGTTAGTGAGTGCATTTACTGATGTACTGTCCCTGCGTACAATATTTCCTTTAAAGCTATTTTATACTTCACCTACATTAGTAAATATTTTTACTAATAGTTAATATTTTCTTCTTCATGATGGACCCCTTGTCACATCTTAGAACCAGAGAGGTGAAATTATCCTACATGCTCTCCATTATTCATTTCATGACCTCTCAGATTTATCTAGTGACCCCAGGTAAGTTTTAAACAGTCAGTGAGCTTGAGTGTCAAATTCTTTTGCCCTTCATAGATTGACTGTATTTGTTGATAATACATTTATGTATTTTTAGTTCATTAAAATTCTGAATGCAGGACTTCTGTAATGGTAAAACTATTCTGCGTTGATGTGTTGGTGCTTTAACTGAGGAAAAAGATCTGAATGCTTCTACTGACGAGTGTGTCATTGTAGTTACAAATTGTATTCGAATAGGCATTCTTAAGGGAGGACAGTATGAATCATTACTTCACTACGTGATTCTTCATATATTTATACATAAGTTGTTGTTTGCCACATAATCAACATTGAGTTACTCTACATTTGAATTTGTCACAGCGTTACTCACAGCTTTGCTCCCTGTGGTGGGGTCTCTGACATAGTGAGGCGTCTGTGCACGGTTCTGCAGCTCGTCACCTCCCGAACCTTTGCTGTGATGCTCCTGCTCCTTCTTTGAGCCCACGCAACCCATAGTGCCTTCTGCGAGCAGACAACAAAGCAAACACAGCAAGACATGAAAGCTTTGGATACCAGCAGGAAAACACCATTCACATGTTCAGTGTAATGTTAATATTCAGGCGTAATTCTCATCGTGCGAGAATGATTTAATATGTATTTATATAATTCAGAGAACGTTGGAATGTGTTGGTCACGCCCATTTAGCACTGAACATGAAGTAAGTATACAGTATAGGAAAATTAGATGTCAATATAAAAAAGAACTGTAAAGAAATGGATTTGTGTCTCTAAATCATTTGCCATTTTCACATTTTTGCCACAAAAACCTTTGTGAACATTCTGAACCTTAAGACATGGAGGACAACCTCACAAAAAGTTATGAAGTAGTTTCTGTAAAAGTGTATTTGTGAATGAAGTATTAAATTATCTTTAAATGTTATTTGCTTTCAGTTCAATAATAGTAATTATCGTTTTACTGATAACTGCGATAAAAACACTAACAATAACTCAATTGTGGTGAATTTCAATTAAACGTGTAATCGGCGTAATTGTGAATTACAGAGTCTGCTATGACTAACCTCATGGAATCCTCGCTATTCATACTAGTGAATAGTAAACAGTCCACGCTACAATGCAAGTTGGACTTTATAGAACAGAGTAGACTTACACAGTATTTTTTTTATTTATCCTTTATTTATGCAGGGATACCTTATAATTTATCATTACCTTATTATTATTATTATTATTATTATTTTTTAAGATGTGTCCCCTATGAACATGATTCAATAAATGTAAGTTAAAGTGATTACAGTGTGATACAGTGATACAATTTCTTAATGTTTTTTTAACATATCTACACATATTTAGAATTTTTTCCATGGTTTCAGAATTTTATTTTATTTTTTAGAATTTTTTTCTTTTTAGATTTTTTAAATAATTACAATAATATCGTGTATCGCAATTACTTCAGCCACAATAATTGTGACATTAAATTTTCAGCTCATCCCTAAGAGAACAGAAAAAATAATATGATTCATATATTCATAAGGTCAACAACATTCTTAATGAATATCGGTTATCATATTTACAACATATTTATCGAGGATGTAAACTATGAGCTTTTCCACAGAATTCAGTCTCAAGTAGCCATAATCTGCCATTTTCAAAAACCAGTAACAAGAAACTCATTTTACGAATCAGTGTGGTTTCTTTAGGTATTGGGAATTACTCCTACAAATGTGAAAACCCAGTGTCTCTTAAGTGATGTCACTGGAGTGAGATGGGGCTGAAGATTGTAAAAATGAAAGCCGTGTTGGTGTGGCATTAGAAAGTAGCGCCCTTCGCAGACCCCTGGAGTTGGCTCCTCATCTCTGATCGAGGCAAATGGTTCAAGGCTACATTAGTCCCCACTGGCATTACACACCCGAACCTCTGACCAAACTGTTGGAGTTTGTGATAAATGTGCGCATCGAGTTTGGACAAGAAAGTGTTAAATACCACAGTCAGTGTCTGTTTTTTTTTTAAACTGTCCATTAGGCAAGAGTACAATGCTGAATTGGGGAGGGGGGGTGTTGCTGTCTAATGTCAACACTGAGAGTAAATACACAAACATTGTCAGTGTTCTTGTGACACCATACAGATCACAACCCTACATTTTCTACTCCTAACTGAGCCTTGGCACAGCAGTCACAGTGGTGCTTCAGTGCAGGAAGTCACAACTACTACAGCTACTACTACTATTATAATTACTGATTCCCTTGCAGTGTTTTCTCATCATGTCTCTGTATTCAGGATTGGTAAAATATCCTATCGCTCCCGTTCTTTCTGCCCAATCAGTGATGTTCTCCGTCCTGACTGGCCGGTCCATGCTGTGCTTCTTAGCGACAGGTGATGTTGGTATGAGCTGATTAGCTGTTCCTGCCTTACGCTCTGACTCGTCTCTGCCAACAACAGAGTGTCTGCAAGCCACGCCGTCAGTCTGCTCGAGCTTGAGCTGAGACGGACCAGTTTACTCTGCTGCAACTTGCCCTGCAACCGTTTGGTCTCAGTTCAAACTGGACTTAAAAGAGAGACAGACAACAAACTCAATGGAATGCAAACTGGCACAAAATCAGTGAGGGGAGGATGCAGCAGAGTTGCTTCCCAATGAGCCTCATGCTAAAGCTAATGTACCTTGTTATCTCATAAGCAAAAGTTACCAACTGCAGCTTTAAACAATAACCTGGCTATAGCAGGATTAATCAGCAGTGTGTGATTTATAGGGGTGGACAGTAACTTATTCACAGTAACAGTAGTAGTTTTTTTTAGGGAACAATTCCTTGTCACGTTCCTTTTTTAAAGCTGTTCACCTGCTTTTAATGCGAGTATATTTTTGAACTCATATTCTACTTTTACTTTATTCATTTACCTATTCTTTACTCACTTTGCCTTGACTTTTATCATTCATTTATATTATTTACTCGACATTACCTCTCTCAGCTGGCCGTTGCTGTGAAGGCATTTCAAATGACTAAAAACATGCAAAGATTCACATGATGTCAGACATTCTCCACTCAAGGGGGAAAGACTGAAAGAGAGCCTGCTACATGAGCATGACTATGATTTTTTTTATTTTTTTTGCTTCAGAAATCAATAATTATTGTTTGTTTGTTTTGACTCCAATACTGTGCTGAATCCTCCTGCTATTGAAACAGTTACTAAAGCAACAAAAGCATTTCCACGTGTCCTCTTATTTATCTGTAAGTTCAAAGGAATAATTTGTTTTCTCTTCGTGTCATCCAGAATCTGCATGTCCGTATTTACATGCCAACGTGTGCAGTTGTATGGAAGAAGGTTTAAAAGGAGAAATGAAAGAGGGAGTCTGTGATGGGAGACTGGGTCCCCTACAAAGATGGATAAGACAGAGAAAGGAGAGCACAAACAGCAGAGCCCTGTGACCATGCAAACATATATACAATGATTTTAAATTCCATGTGACGTATGCAGGGAATGCCCGACCAAGGAGGTGACATCCTCAGTGGATAACAAACAGGAAACAGTAACAGAACTTTATATTTATTGTCCTCAAATATGCAAAGTCTTTGACATCATCATTACCAAACTTGTGCCTCTTATGTCACTAATCGGTGGTAAGCAATGGAAAAGGTTTCATTTGAACATTTAGACACAGGAAGTTCCAGTGTTCTTGAGACCAAAATTAGTGCCTTTTAAGTGAATGCTTCCTTTTTTCTCGCTGTTCCATACCTTGTTCCTCTTTAGATGTCTAATCAAAGTAGAGTCAGGTTTATCCGGACAGTGTTTTTTTTCTAAGAGTAACATTTCTTCCAAATATAGACATGCTTCCTGTCATATGTTTACTGATACAAAATGGAGGTCAGCATGGGGCTGATGGTAACACATTGCCCTATTTTGAATATAAAACTGCAGCTGTCCTTGATTCATCTAATGCCGTGTGTGAAGCAACAATACATGTCTAAGCCGATTCACACTTTTACAGTCTGTACAAACACAATTCACTCAGTTAGCAGCTCTTAGTCAATACAAACTGATCCACACACACAAAAAAGGTTTTTATCAAAATTTAAAGCTGAGATAAAATGAAGAAGTATTTTTGGATCTTATCCCTAGTCACACTGCGCACCTATTTAACAAAGTAGGCTGAAAAATTGTATGAAGGTCTATTATTTTTCATCCACATTAAACAAAATCTGCAGAATGATTACGCAGAGGAGAACAAACCAACTCTCAACCAATCATATCATGACATCTACCTGTCAATCAGAATTTAGATTTCAGGGATAAAATTCATCAAAGAGAGGTGGAACAGATAGATTTAGATATAGACAGACAGACGGACAGTTTTAGAGAGAGACAGATGGATGCGGAGTGACGTACTAACGTTAATGGTAATGTTACAGGTACAGTGTGTAGGTAGCTAGTTAGCTTTGCTAGCAACAAGATGGTAAAGTGGTATGTGTTTGGGTGTTCGCAAATGAAATTCCTCCCCAAGTTATGTCCTGCCCCTACATCCTGTTTGTAGCTGTTTCACTTGGAAATGCATCACCACACGGCAGCTAGATATCATGGAAAAACCGCTTCAGGCTCAGAACTAAGGAGAGACCCGAGTATGACACTGAATCACCGAGTACTCAGAATAATAGTTCTCACACTTGTAGCTCGCTTTGAAACCACCAGACAGTCTAAACAGCAGCTTGTTACATTTATCCTGCTACCTGCGAAACAGAGCCCCCCCACCAAACACACATGCACACACACACACAAACCAAAACACGGATCATCATGAAATTTAAAGTTAATAAAATGGTTTATGAAATGTTTTATTGCAAACTCCAGCGTCTTTCCACCTTGTTGGAGGATATGAAAGATGCATTCATGAGAAACTGTTCATGCTTTGATTACGCTGACAGTTTCAGTTCTGTGTGTATGTGACCTCCACACTGTCCAGACCAAATCCTCCCTAAAATAGAGCTTCAAACCAGCTGGAAAGGTCATGTTAAAAAGAACAACAAACAAAAAAACTTTCAAATACTTTCAACATGATTTCTTGAAATTTGCTCCATATCAACGTTTTGCGTTAGTGTCACAATAATGTTGAAATCATGTCTAATAGTGGAAATCCCAAATCATCACCAACTCATTTGTTACTCAGTAAAAACATCATTTAAAACAATATTTTCTTTTATCTATGATAACAGGACTTCAGGAAATATGATAAAAGGAACTAAATAAGTAAAAAATAAAAATAAATAAAAAGCTTTTTTTTTTTTTTTTAACCAAAATGCTGAACTTGAAAGTAAGACTAGGTTTTGCTAACAGCAGTCCCAATAGTCACAAACGGTAGTTCCAAGAGCCACACTAGTTTTCACATCAAATTCGCTTCTGTTATTCTTTCATGTTAGCTGCACTGAATACAACGTTATATTTATCAGTCGAAAGCTAACATAACCAGTAGGCTACTATGACTAGAAAACAAATAGAAACTGAGTTAGCAAACACACCTACTATTCTGAGTTACACAGAGTTTATCAAAAGTATGCTAATACGGGGCGCCCGGTGGCTCAGTCGGTAGAGCAAGCGCCCCATATACAGAGGCCTTGTCCTTGCGCAGCGGACCCGGGTTCGATTCCACCTGTGGCCCTTTGCTGCATGTCATTCCCCCTCTCTCTCCCCCTGTTTCCTGTCTACTCTTCAGCTATCCTGTATATAAAGGCACAAAAGCCCCAAAAAATATATATATAAAAAAAAAGAAGTATGCTAATATTAGCCACTTTAGCGACTGATTGTATCATACAAAGTGATGGCATGGCAGCAAACTTACTAAGTGTGTTAAACTGAAATTCAGCTTACATAATTTGAGAATGGGTTGCTGAATCCTTAAATGAGTCAGAAATCGAAATGAAATGAAAAATGAAAACAACGACAGCGACTCTCACTTATTTTTTTAATACTGTCACATGTACATTTCAGACAAGCCACACTTCTTCAATGTGTGAACTGGGCAAGGGTGTGTAAAAACAAATGTGTGTCACCTCTTTTTTCAAAAGTAACATCATCATACTTTAAAAAAGCTGTTCAGACGGCTATGTGCTTATAAATAATACTGGTAAAGTCTAAAACAGAACGAAAAGTCGACCACATTTCAAAGCATCACAGCAGCTTTTAGAAGAGTGTAAGCGTTACCTCTAGCTTTGGTCTCCATTTTGTTCAAATAACAGAGAGCGCAGAGTTAAACTTGTTACAAACATTATTTTGGTGGCTGCTTGTTTGTTTTTCTGACACTGTCAATATGTTTTTAAAGCGTTTTTGCCAAAGAGAGGCCCTGGCTATTATTTGAGGAGCCTTGGCATGAAAAAGTTTGGGAACCGCTGAAGCAGGCCCACAGCATGTTGAAGAACACAATTTACATAATATCAAGATTTTTCAAGCAACTTTATGTAACCTTTAACCCTGAAACAGCAGTTAAAAAATCTTTATGATGGCACATTGACTTGTATTAGTTTCAGTGGTAACTGTTCAGTCAGTCGGGGCCCAGATTACCTGTTGCTGCTCTAAGGTAATCTGGTGAACAGATAGGAAACAGTGCACAACACTTTTTTTTTTTTTTTTTACATCATTACATCTAATTTTTCTGTCTTTGTTGTTGCACTTGTTTGATGTTTGTCTGTGTTAGCATATTTGTCAACTTGCTTGTTTTTGAAGGTAAGGCCATTTTGTTTGTCTGGGAACAGGTTATAGTCAGGTGTTATTTTTGTCATATTACCCCTAAATTCCACCAGATTTGTGTTTGGTCTATATCTGCTAGGTTTCTGGTGGTGTTTCCACCGGCTCTGCTGTGTTGCGTACAGTCTGTCGCAGCTACTGCAATCCAGAGCCCTCCACAGCAGACATGCAAGGCTTCTAATTTTGCCGAATGCTGGTGTAGGTACCAGATGTACTCAGCCTGCCAGACCAGGCTCAGGATTCTGTGATCACAGAAGACATAACACTTTACGATTGGCTGTACGGTGGTCTCACATTGTGATTGGTTATTGCTTTCAGCACCCAGTCCACCAAATTGGACCACAAAACATCGGCTAATAGGGCTAGCATGTTAACACAAAACTACAACATGGCATGGTATTGCCAACAGGCAATGAACCCCTTTTTTGGCCCCTACACTTTCCCTTTAAATATTTTCAATTAAATAATGATACAAAAAATCACCAGACATGTCTCTGACCAATAAAATGAGGTGCTAAAGTGGGTGTGGCCTATTGTCTGGGGGTGAAGCAGTCTTTTCTGGAAGCAAAGCCACCCAGGACAGTGCCTTCAAATGGCAAGGTAAATATCACTTTTTAACATATTTTACTTGAAATAGCTTTACATTAAAAATATATGCATGTGCTTGAGTATGTAAAGAAGCATGTTTGATTGTTAATTAAAAGATGTGTTTTGTTTTTATTTATAAACTAAAACAGTGTTTTTCAGTTTGTTGCCTGAGGGCAACATTGCGCAATTAGGCGACTTTCGTTCAGCAGTATCACGCTTGCTTGGAGATCTGTTCATATGCATTAACTATGACTATAGTCAATGATTTTACTGTACTAATTCAACTGATACTCACAGGAAATGGACACAGGGACATTTTATGGGCGGAAGGAGCATGATCGTGCAGTTAGGGACTGAGGACAGTCAGCTTGAGAGTGATATTGATGACAGTGAGGAGGAGCGGATCCCTGAATCAGGTTTGAGAAACAGTAGGTCAGGGGTCAAGTAAGGGGTCAGTGAGCAGAGTTGTGTGTGTGTATGTGTGTATGTGTGTGTGTAAAAATAAAATAAAGTCATGCCATTGAGGGTTAACACAAAATTACAACATTGTGTTAGCATGCTGGCGCCCTGTTGGTAATTAGCGCATATAATTAAATATGCTTAAATGTGCTAATGCACACTAACACAATCATTGTTTTTTTTAATTAACCAGCGTTTTCTTTCTCTTTATTATGAAGCACTTTGTAATCTTAATATCCACATTTTTGTCAACACAAAAACAAAATCACATTTGGTAACGTTGGTCTGTGTAGCGAGCACAGCACACACTCTCCACTCTCCAGTGTGTGTAATAGTAATCCCCAGTTTGTGAAACTCTTGTGATGTTTGTGGTTTCTTAATTGTGCAGTTGGCTCAACCTTATTATATTAACAAGAATGTGACAACAACGTGTTAAAGATCTGCTTATTATATGGACAAAAACATGTAGTCAGGGTTAGAGAAAGATCGTGCTTTCGGTTAAAAAATTCATTCTTGTGAGATCTTTTACGGTTGATGTGCTGCGTCCTCTGTGTGTGCAGGACCCAAACAGGCCGAGCAAATGCAGCAATTCAGCACAGAGCACATTGAGTGGGACACAGATAACATCCAGTTAATTTTTTAACAATAAAACACTCCTTGTTGACCCCAGACCATATTTCATTTACTCTCATTCTTTCACTTGGCATTTGATTGGAGTGCAATGCCTGCATAAACTTTGAGTGCCGCATGGCAGAAAAATGTTTAGGCATTAATATTTACTCCAAGACATACACTTAGGATAATTAGCAGATAATGACAGTTACCAGGTATATTACAACTTACAATGTTGTTACAGAAACCCAGAATTTGTATCCATGACGGATGTGTTGCTCTCAGAAACTGTCAAGGTTCCAAAACCCCCATTTTACTTTTTAGACCAAATGTTCAAAATATAACATCAAAATATGTCGTCGTTATTAACACTGGTCAGTTTATTCTGTAAATCCACTGTTAATGTTTGTATAAAGACCCAGTTCAGGACTATCAAATGCTATCATACCATGCAAATAAGGGCAGCTGCAAACATCAGACTGTGAAGTCATAAAACTACAAGACCATAAAACAGGCAGCTACATTCAAGCTCTATGGATAACAAGCGTGTAATGGTCTGGATGAATACTTGATTATGACTGACTGTAGGGAAGTGACGATATTATAGTTCTTATTCAGAAATTCAATAATAAAAATGACCACAGATGACATTTTTAGATTGGTGTAAGTTGTTTAATGCTGAAGTGTGTGTTGTTCAGCTACTTTTGTTTGTTACTGCTGATTGCTGCTTCGATGGCAAGTCATAGATAATCTCTGGGTAATCGTGTCAAAAGTATACGCTGAAGTTCAGGTAGGCAACATTTGAAAACAAGCTAGCTGTAGCATGAGACTCCTTGGGAGCAACTCCACTGCACCCTCCCCTCACTGTTTTTGCTCTGACTTGCGTTTTATTTCGATTGTCGTCGCTCTCTCTTTTAAGTCCAGTTTGCACCAAATATTTACGACAAGACCAAAAGATTGCAGGGAAAGTTGCAGCGGTGTAAACTGGTCCGTCTAGACTTGACTCACGCTGGCTGATGGTGTCACCTACAGACACTGTTGTTGGCAAAGGCCGGTTTTGGAACATAAGGCACATCACTTGTTTTTACAACCACGCAGCTTGTCACAGCACGTCACCTGTCGCTGAGGAGCCCAGGACAGAGCAGCCAATAGGAACACATGCTCTCTAAAATTACCGTAATTGGCCGAAAATACCCATGACAGTGTAAATATAGAATTTTGGTGCAATGACACCAAAGTTAAACAAAACATGCAACCATGTCATGCCTTCTGTGTGGATGGAAATGTTGAGTCATAAGATAACTGGCATGTGTGAGCTGTGATGACATGGCTGCATAGTCTTGTTGCAAAACAAAATGTTCAAGTTTTCTGGCTCATAGCTTAAGGCAGTTTTATGTTAGAAAGAACTGTTGCAGGTGTCTTGAGGAAAGTGTCGGATGACAGATGTGTTCATGCTTAAAACAAATGTGGCCATGGTCTCCATGGTAACCAGCTGGACACTTAGCCTATTGGTATAAGCAGTAACCAAATGAGAGATGGACGAGGACAACACTTTTGCCATTTTTCTCACCTCATCCAACAGTCACTCCTTAAAGCCAAACATTGTAAGCCTTTTCAATTTTTTTCCCCCTTGCCCAAAGCCAGTAGAGCGCTGTTTCCATCTCCGTGACAACGATAGAGCGCTCAGTTCTGCGAACTACAAAACGACGTCTGCAACTTTACAAGTTTTGACAGGTGCAGCACACTGTTGGGTGACACATTCTTATGTCTTTTTTACATCATTTAAGACCCTGCTGACAGACATTTGTCTTTCAAATTTAAAACAGCCTTTAGCCATCAGTTTCATATGAGCTCTGGTTGCTTTGGAATAAATGGCAGAGGCAACTGGTTCTAACCTCTCGTGTCCATTATTTGCTGATAATTGACACCTTGTGTTTGATTTTCATCTATTTTATTGTTGTTATACTGATTTGAGCCCAAAACACTGACAAAAGCACAGAAATGTCCAAACCCATACTTTAACATGAAAGACTTGCTTGTGTCATCTTTGTCAAATAAGTTGAACACTGCAGTATGTCCATCTGCACCTGCCTGTCCGCAGTTCAACCGAATGCCACAGTTATACTTTGACCATGTTTATGAAGGATCCCATTAAATTTAATTTCTTCTCACAAATCAAGCTTGCCACAGTAACGCATAAAAGCCAAGAGCCTCCCAACAGAAACAAGACAGGAATAATTCATGCGTGTTATGTTATGAGGGACGGGTTCTTTCTCAGATGTAAATTTTGTGGGCTGTGAAAAGCTGCCTGGCAGTGTGTGTGTATCTGTTTGGGACTGCCTCAGGCCATAACAACATCACCTGCCAGCCTGGCATCCAGCCAAGAGGACATCAAGACAGACAGACAGAAGGACAGACTGATGGATAGATAGACACACAAAGAAAGAAAGACAGACACAAAGTCTGAAATAAAGAAATAAAGAAAGAAAATTCTTGTAGCTCCAAGCTGTTACTTTCCCCTTTGCCAAAGTTACTTATCGACATTAAATATTAATTAATAGAAACTTCTGTTGGACAGCAGTGCAGCTCCTGCACATTCATGCAGCCATGTGTTTCAGTTGCTGTTGCACCTGTCAGCAAGACCCAATTACTTAGCGTATATGTGAGAGAAAGTCACAGACGACACTACACCACTCATATGGTAGGGAAATAGATTTTTATCAAACATTATGTGAGTTTTATGAAATATACATGACTATGATCAGGTAAAATCAAAGATTTAATTGACTAAAAATTCATCTGCACCATTTTAATCATCGACGCCCAGGGCCAGCCCGTGGCATAGGCAGTATAGGCAATTGCTAAGGGTGCCGTCCATCCATAGGGGGCCCCACAAATGGAGGAAGACAAAAAAAATTAATCTGATATAATTTTGATTTGATCTGATCTGATTTTGCATATCTTATGTATAGCAAACATCATGCATGCCTTAAGTTTAACATCTTTATTCTTGTAATCATCTTTTTTTATTATTATTATTAGACTTTAACACAAAATGGTCACACATACTCCTCTTCTTTTTTCAGATGCACTTCAGAAGTATTTGTCCCCACCCCTGCGAATCTTGGATCACTCGCAGATACCCTCTCCACCTCAGCTGCATCAAGCACCCCCGTCCCCTGCACTTCAGCACAACCAAATGAAATAACTTTTTTGTAATACAGTTATTGTGTACAATTATACTTAATGTATGTATGTACTTAGAATTTTTTTATGTCAGCACTTTTTTTCTTTTACTATCTTATTTTGTGCAGAACCTCACTTATATTGTATTTATAATTTGTTTTATGCCATTTGTCGTTTACGATTTTGACTTTGTGGGTTATTTCTATCTAAAATAAAAGACAATCTCGAAGACAAAGCTATTAAGTTTCTGTGTGAGTGTATGAAAATTGATAGCGGAGTTAACTGAGATGGGGGGCATGAGCTAAAATTTGCCTAGAGCATTAAATTGGTCAGGGCCGGCACTGTCGATGCCCAAACATGCTCTTAATTCTTTGGTTCCAGCTTATGAAAATGTGTTGATTTGCTGCTTTTTCTCTTTTATTTCATCATGAATTGAACATCTTTGGGTTTTGGATTGTTTGTTGAACAAAACAACAGATGTGACGTTGGGCCCTCGGGACATTTTAGCCATCAAGACATTACTTAAATCATTCATGACAACAATCATTAATTGCAGCCCTACGCATGATATATTAACTTAAAGTGTTTATTAATAGATTTTCAGATCATATTCTTTGCTGTATATATTGGATCCTGAACAACATAATTCTTACTGAGTTTTGTTTTTCATAAAGAAAGACGATTTTGACTCTCAGATTCATAATTCTGCTTCTCTGCAAAAACAAGAAACTCTTGATCAACCAGCCACGTCAGGGCATAAGAAACTTTTGGGTTGCAAAAACCTTTTACTTTTCTCTCAAAATATTTTAGAAAAACTTGAAAGTATGGCTGCTGTACTAATGCAAGTTAGATATGCTATAGGGCTGGGTATTGGCAAATACTTCATGATATGATACGCATCACCACTCATGGGTCACGACGCCATTACATCATGAGACATTGCCATACGATGCATATTGCTATATATTTCAATATTCAAAATAGTTCACTGAAAATGTAAAAACAGATGCAAGTTACTGTGTTCGATCTGGGTAGTCTTCATACATCATATCCCATTATATTAACTGACAAATTGAGTCAAAACAATTTTACTCAAAATTTCCTTTCCAATTTATTTGAATGGTATTGGAAAATTGCCAAACACACTGATGTAGCTGTCATAACATCAAAATGAAATATAATATTTAAATGTTCTTTAACTGGACACACTGAAATAGTGGAAACACGGAAATGGAAAGTATGAAAATAAAGTGCATAAGTCTTCCTCTGTGTCACTGAATTTTAAGGGTTTTGGCAACAACTTCACAATATTGCCTTATTGATTTTTTTTAGCACAGCCCTAATACGCCACCGGTTTGATGTGGTACGGACATTTCTGGGCTATATGACCAGTGAAAGATTCTTAGTGAGATTTTCTTGGGTTAAAGTCATCCTCTTTAATATATCTAACATATCTTTCTTCTACAACAACAGCCTGTAAGATGGGCCGCAAGGCTTCATCTACACCTGAGACGAAAGCAGAGACACTGAGAGAACAAAGAACAGAAACTAGTCTAGTTTTTGGTTTCTGCTTCAGTCTGGATGGACAGTCTAAAAATAACTCTCTCTCTCTCTCTCTCTCACACACACACACACACAGAGTTGAACAAGCATGAAGTAAAGAAAACACATTTGACTCCTTGACACACTTAATGTAAAAGAAAACTCTGCGCAGCAGCAGAGTGATCAGAGTGTGTATCTTTCTTCTGACCACTTTGACGCTTCACAGTTCCTCTCCTGACGGTGCACACTGACTGCAGGCGGTGGTTGTTTCAACTCAAAGACCTCCAAGTTCCTCTTTTCAAAACTGAGCATCCTTGCACTAAAACTGTTTCACTTCATAAACGTAAGACTTTCGCAGTCTTCCTTTAATCCATCATTAGAGACATTAACCTTACAGCTTGTTGCTGCCTTCGTATTTTCTTTCTCTTTTATTTCCACACAAGCAAACAGAGATCAAGCGGACACTTACCGCGCTTCAGCCAATCAGTCAATCAATCGATTATCGTTTCTGCGGGTGTTTGCGCTCTTTAGATTCGGATGATGGCGCAAAGAAAATTCCTCATATCTGTTGCCTCGGTCACATTCCTCTATAGTCGCATTCTTTGCTGTAGGTTGAAGATGATGACGGACTGCCGAGCGCAGCAGCACTCAGGACGAGGAAGTTTGAGCTGTGCGCGTCTCACCGAGCTGCTGAAAAGAGGAACAAGCGCACAGCGGCCGTCCTCTTAAGTTTCACTGGCTCAAATAGCGCCTATCGCAGCTTCTGCGGTGACTCTGTGATGAAGACAGGAAGACTGCCCATGTTCTTCAAACGCAGCGTAACAAAAAGAAAAACAAACAAACAATAAGAAAACAGAATTTCAAGACATAAAGCTTCTAACCTGTCTGTCTGAACTGAAGCTCATATTATCTATTGTGTGTACAGTAGGCTACAAGTGTTTTTTCTTTTCTTTTGCTATTATGTCTTCTATTGTAATAAACCATTGGATTATAGGCCTACTGGACAGTCCTTATCATTCAAAACATTTATGCAAAATGCAATAATTAAGTAAATGTAAATATAATGGTATACTCTGTATGGTATCATGTTAAAATGGAGATGTAGATGGATAGAGGGAAGAACTGATCAATAGATGGATGTGTGGACGGATGTCAGCCACATATTTGCATGGTCCAGGACAGCTCCCGCATGCATTCAAATGAGACTCTGACAGCTATCAGGCTTAGTGCCTCCTCTGGGTGGAGACAGGCAGGCAGCAGAGGGAAGGCGGGCAGTTCAGCCCCAGGGCCACAACAACAGCTTGATGATAACACACTGGAGAAAGCTCCCAGCTCTTCATCTGTAATCCTTAATCAACAGTCAGGATTAGAATCCAAGTTCCGTCCGAAACCCCGGCTGCAGTGATGGGGGGGGGGGGGGGGGATTAGGTTAGGAACGAAATGAATGAGATCAGAGGGAAAAAAACCAGAAGAGGTAGAATCTAGTATCCTAGTTTAAAAACTGGTGAAGGATAATATAAGCTGACATTAAAAAAAAGATCCCAGCATGAGGGATAAAGAGGGAGAATTGTGTTTGGCAGCTGCTCAGCTGCAGATGACCTGACTTTTTTTTTTTTAAGGTTTGGTTGCAGACACAATGAGTCTTTTGCGCTGACATACTGGCGTCTGTTTGCGCCTCTCTATATTCAAACTTCAGGGGGAAATGAGCTCCTCATTTACCATTGAAGATGCATAGATAGCTTAATTGTTGCACAGGGAATTACCGCACACGAGGCTGACTACCTATAAATTTCTCAGGGTGAAGCGCTGCTTGCTGCTGTTATATTCACATTATGTCATCTTCTATACTTCTTCCATTTTGTTATTATTTTACAGAATTTCCTTGTTCTTTTATTCTGTTTCATCCATATTTTTTATTTTTTAAATAAATATACTTAAAAAATATCACTGCGAGGTGAGACTCAGTGTTCTTTTCTCTAAGGACGGAGATAGGAATTTAATCATATCCCGTTTCTGCTTTCTTTGTCTGAACTCGAATTAAACTTTAACAAATTTAACAGCGTAGACTTCAGTCAGTTATGACTGGATGAAAATCCCTCCCAAGCCAACAGATAAAGAAAAGAGTCTTGCAGCTGCATGCTCACATCAGCCTGCTTACAGGTTCACAATGACAATGCAACTCTGACGATTTTTGGGATAATGTAGTATGATATGACTAGATTTCTGAAACTAAAACCAGCAGTCCTCCTGACACAACTGAACTTAATTTCCTAATTTAGCTTGTTTTATTAGGGGTGGAGGCTCAGGAGGTAGAATTGGTTGTGTATTTATCAGGAGGTTGGTGTTCAATCCACAGTTCCTCTGCACATCGAAATGTCCTTCAGAAAGATTCTGAACCCCAAAATGCTCCATCAGTGTGTGAAAGTGTGTGTATGAATTCCTGATGAACCTGACACTTTGTACAGAAGCCACCTGTTAGAGTGTCAACAGGTGAAAGCTGACTTGTGATGTAAAGTTCAGAGTTTAGCTCCAGCTGGAAGCAGGCAAACAAAAACTGGGACTGTACCCGTAAAATGAGGAGATCTTGGTACCCTTGTACTGTGCAGCATGTACCAAAGCTGATATTGATGTTAAAGCCACGCTGCTGGTATGGCTCAAAGACTAACAACTCAAATTTGACCTTAAAGGTGGAGTCAGTAGCATTTACCTAAAAAATAAAATAAAGACTTACACAAAAGTTATGTTGCCCAATCGTCGCTTCAGGGCTTCTGTACATGTGAGGTGGTGACTGTGTCTGTGGAGCTCCGCCCTCTGACTGTATTTGGATGTTTGGTTGTCTCAGGTCATTTTTGGGTGGGGAGTGGGTGCGTTTCCCTCTCAGCCAATGAGAGCATGCAGATGAGGTTAAGAGTCAATAAAACATAATCATCTGGACGCCATACAGACTTGAGAAAATTGCAGATGCAGATGTAGCAGTGGAGAAAAGGAAAGTTAAAAACATGAAGTGATAAAGCTCGTTCAAGAACGAGAGTGAATCTCAGTTTGGCTTTCAGCTGCTTCCGAGCACTGAAGGAGAGGCTGGGGATGAAGAGCAACATGGAGTTGGTCTGCTTTCTGTTGGGACACCCAGCTGAATGACGTAGTCATCAAAATCAACAGTGTAGGTGTGCAGTAACAGCTGTTTATGGTTTGCAGTGCATACTACAATAATAATTAATTCACATTAAGACTACAGAGAGTAGGCCTATTTACCCTCACAGCACAGCTCATGTAAAGTCAACAAAGCTCACAGCTTTTCATT
>JAPQLA010000002.1:869519-888201 GCA_029822935.1 Naso vlamingii | reverse complement strand
GATCTAAACTATTTTTTAAAAAACTTCATGTTAGATTTCACAACTTTCCCATTACAGTTTTTTAAAGTTACAATATACAGTAATTGTATGATTTAATTTTTCATTTAGACTTTCTGATGCAGGGGTTTTTAATTCTGTTTAGAAGTATTTTTGCAGTATTTGTAGAAAACTTCCTACTACTGGACATCTTACTGTATGTCCACGTTAAGTAAGTAAATAAATAAATAAATAGCTCGGTCTTGGGCAACCGCTAGGCAGAAAGCTACGGCTGAGCCAGCCAGACACACAGAGAAGAATGACAGACAGAATGCAGCCATACTTTCAATCTGCAGCTTCACCCACAGCAGCTTCTACTGCCAAACAAAGCAAAAAGAGAGAAAACCAAACTGGAGAAGACTACAAACAAAAAAAGCTAGATAGTGCTAGATGTAAAACCTGAGTAAACATTGGTGTGGCTCTTCAGCCATGGTCACAGCTGAAGGAGTTGTACAGCCGTAAAAGTGATGAAAGGGTTGCTTTCTTTCTAGTGTCTTTATATTTACATTCATTATGAAAATGCTCTGAGTTTTCATATCTCTGAATGAGACATGAGGTAATGTAATTGAATAAAGCTGAAAGCTATGTTCTCCTCTCCCCGCTGTTACGGAGTAGTTGTGATGTTCAAATCTTGCTATCTTTTCAGAATGATCAACCCTTCCTTTAATGCACCCAGTTTTGCTCTCCATGATGCTTTTACTCATTTGACACTTTTCACAAACAAGATTCAGTAACAGCTGCTTAACTTTGTAAGCCCTACATTTTCCCAACACAATAATGAGAAATAAAACTCTTTTTTGAAAAAAAATTCACTTTATTGTAATTTTCTTTTACTACACTTTTATTGTCTTGCAGTATTTTTCACAGAGTATGTGCATTAGTCTAGAGACGTTTTCTTTAAACATTAAAACTTGTCACTTCATTACGTCTTTAATGAGGATTCTTTAATACTCAAAGGCAACACAAGCAGAATTATAAGCCAGGTAAATGTTTGGCGCACTACTTGGTGTTTTATTGCACGGTAGAAAAAAACACAATCAATTATTCTTGGCACATTCCAGAGCTCAAGAAGGAATGGGAACTGAACTTTCAACCAAGTAGTTTAGTAGATATGCCAATGCACTGCCACATAAAATAAGGCTTATTAAAAATTAATATTGGCTGATTAATCATTATTGAATTTGTAGCTACATAGCTCTACTGAGCTACAGAGACAGCTGTAGTTAAGAATGTAGATTGGGTCGTCTACCAATTAGAAGGTCGGTGGTTTGATCCCTCGGGCAAGATACTGAGCCCCAAATTGCTCCTGAAGGCTGCTCCATCAGTGTGAATGTGTGTGCATGAGTTCCTGATGAGCAGGTTGGCTCTTTGTAGAGGGGATTTGTGTAAATGTGTGAGTGCTGACTTGTGATGTAAAAGCTCTTTGAGTAGTTGACAGACTAAAAAAGCTCAATATAAATACAGTCCATTGACCATTTTTGATGGCAGTGTCAGTTGAACATTCCATAACTTTGGTTCACATTGAAATGTATGTATTTGTGGATGTATCAACAACAAATTAAGCTTAGGCTCCCTAAGGATGGATTGTAATCAAGGTGATCATGTGACATCATCAAAAAAATCGATCAAAATTATCGTGGTTTCTGACGAATACCCGAGAAACCAGTTACGTTTCAATCAGTCAGACTCATTAACATGCTGATATAACATTTAGTTCAAAGTACGTCTAGTCTCTCTAAGTGCAGCCTAATGGAGCCATTAGCATGGCTGTGGACTCTAAGGGGCAGTTTACACGATATAAGTTTTCGCGTTAAATGACAAACTTTTGTTGTAGTGCTGACTTCCTTTTACATGACAATGGCGTGCTGGCCCCCTTCCAGAGTGCAGTCTTTTGAAACCGCAACCTTCTTTCCGACTGTGTAAACTGACAAACCGCAAAGGCTGTGACAGTGGTGACTACACTAATGCTAATGCTAATGCTAGCACAAGTCAATGCATTCCGCAATAGCCACTACCAAACTCTGATTAAACACTCCACAGTGCACCCAAAGCAGGTCGAATATAACGACAGTCTATTGAGACACATTTGAGTGTTAGTATCATAATTTTGGCTGAATTTCTTTCGTTTGAGGCTGCTTAGGGCTTAGCAGCAACAGGAACTAAACAACTTTAAGTAGCTCCAATGGTATGTCATTACAAACTTACACTGCTCACTACTGGCCTGGCATGCATATTACAGCGTTTTTGGTTATTCATGTAAACGCAGATTTTTTTAAAAGACTTTTCCGTTTTTAGTAGGACTGCTCTTGTCTAAATGTGGCCTTAATGTTCTTCTTATGACTGATCACCTTGCTGCAAACCTGTTTCCCCCTTGGAACAAATAGATACTGAATGATTGATTAATTTATGGATGGATTAAAAGTCCTGCTTAAACACTTAGAATATTTCCATCAGTGTCTGCCCCAAAAACCTAGTATTAGTCGGACTCTTTGTCATGCTTGTTACCGATTTCAGCAAAATTTAATGTAAACCCAGTGGTGTGAGTAGACTCTCTTGGCAACTTCTTTACTCAATGAGGTACAAACAATGACAAAGTCCTAAGGAGGTGGGAGGTCAGGAGTGGTGGGTCACACACACAGGATTTTTGCTTCAGAGACCTGTGTCGAACCTAAACTGTAAAATCAAGCATGTTTCTTAAACATAACCAGATACTTTTCCTAAACCTAACCAAGTGGTTTTCTTAAACAAAACCAAGTAGTCCGGGTGCTCACACCAGATTAGAATGCAAATGTTGCACATCAGCGACTATTAAATATGTTGAAAAGGTTTCCTGTGTGACTGTATCTGTCTGCTTGACAAAGCTGCTTCGATGTTTCATGACCTGGAAATGAGACCACGCTGGCATGTATCGGGCTTTCAACCAACTGAAACAGACTTCCACAGCAATTAGTTTCAATTGCCAGCAGAGTTGGCTTCAAGAAGAGACTGAGAAAAGCCGTAATGCAGAGAATGATTGTTTCACACTGTGTCTAATTTCTGTCTGTTTACTGTATTCTGTTATGAGTTATGTCTGCTTTATTTATGTTATTTTTTGTTCAATATCAGTTTGGTACGATGCCTCTGATTATCTTTGCTCTATTTTTTCTGCATGTAATCTGTTTTATTTGTAACTTTTTTTTTTCTAATTTATGATAATTGTTCCCTTTTTTTTAATTGTACTGTAATGCTTTACTGCACTGCTTGACCCCAGGAAGAATAATGGGGATCTAAAATAAACAAATAAACAAATAAAGAAATGAATGAATACAAATAAAAAGCACTTCTCCTGCTGAAGCTAATAAAGTAGTGTCAAAACATGCATGTTAGGTGTATCTCAAGTCAGCACCCTTGACCAAGGTATTGGTTCAGAATCTGGAGTTGGTCCCCAGGTGATGCACTGTGGCTGCCCACTGCTCCTCAGAGACGGGTTATATGCAGAGAACAAATTTCACTGTACAATGCATATGTGACCAATACACATGGTCTATGATTTCCATCCTAATAAGTTAGTGTATCAGGTATTAAGTCAGATTCAGCGAAACAGTGTTTTGATGTGATGAGATAATTTCACTTGTCCACAGCTTTTGAGATTGACTCAAGGACTTCCTTGTAGCAGTTTTTGTTTTTGTCTGTTCTAGAATGACATGAAGCAAAGACTTGATGACTCAGTGGCAGACTGAATTTCTTGTTAAAACATGAGCTTCCTTACATGACATGGAAGAATACAAGGCTAGCTGCAGGACCAGCATGCCAGCCTGTGGTTCACAAAGAATCCAGGCCTGAGCACAGCTCCCTACAGGGGCTGAACTTGTGTAACACTAAACTTGAATATCTTGTCTGCGTTGTCTAAACATGATCAGAGACCTCAGAGAGGTGAAGATCCACTCACCAGCCCTTTTTGTTGGACAGCTCTTGGATTTTTACTTGCCAGCCTGGGAGTCAAAACATACAAATTTAAGAGGGCTTGTGGTGAAATAATGTCTGCAAATTCTATTCATTTGTCTTTTTCTCTTTTCTGTTAGCAAAGGCTGCTGTTTTCATCAGTTCCACTTACCCTCCACCTCTCGCTCGTGGACCTCCCGCAGTTTAACAAGTAGGCTGTTAAAGCACTCCATTGCTTCAGTGATCTCCTTTGATCTTGAGTCAGACTGTACAATAAAAGAGAGATGGAGCATGTTTTTCCACATTTTTTTGATCAATCAATCAATCAATCACTCAAATTTATATTTGTATAGCCCAAAATCACAAATTACAATTTGTCTCAGAGGGCTTCACAAACTGCACAGGTGTGACATCTTCTGTCCTTAGACCCTCTCACTGGGTGAGGAAAAACTTAAAAACCCCGAATTAACGGGAAGAATCAGGGAAAAATATGGATGGATAGAATAAAATTGTATTGAATGTTTTGAAACAGAAATCCCTTAATCCAACCCCTTTACCAAATATTTAAACTTCAAACTAGTTATGAAGTAGAAACAAAACAAATCAATCAGACACATTAAGGGTTTTGTCGTTACAGCCTGAGGACTTTACAGCTGAAGGTACAGCACTGCACACTTTGCTGGCACTGCACTTTCACAAGCTGTACACAAATGTGGGAGCAAATTTTGTTTGTATATTAGGGATGATTGAAACTAGTTAGACTGGTCTGGCCAGGTTTGAGACTTCCGTCTGCAGTTTGTGTTTCAAGTCCTTTAATCACGGCGTTTATATTTTGTGCGTGTACTTGTGGACAAATATGTAGACATATATAATGTATGTGCATCACATGGTGTCTGTTTAAAACTATGTATGAGTCCATACAAAGTATAATAATAGATAAATTCTTGACTAAAATTTATGCAAGTGACTTTGCCTGCAAACTGAAATCCTCATGTGTGTCACTCATACTCATACACATGGTTGTAGCGTATGTGCACAAATACCTGCACTGAGTACTATTTTGAATTTCGATCAGTGTGGATTAGGCTCTGTCGACATGTCAGGATATGTCAGGCAAGTGGCTGTTCAGATCAACTCAGGAGAGCAAGAAAAAACCTGTCTGCCTGTCTGCGTCTTCTCTACTATTTCTAATTCACACACACACACACACACACACACACACACACACACACACACTTGTCATAACTACTATTTTTGTGAAATATATTCACACTTAAATTCTATCTTTCCTAATACCACTGTATCATACTATGCTTCTATTGACTGAAGCATTACCATGTTCTCTGCAAATATGTAGAACTGGATGCCAAACACTGATACAGATGAAAAAGCTGTGAAGATTACAACCTAGTTTCATATGTCACTGCTGCAGCTTTAGTGTGCCTCTCTCAAACACCTCCCATTGGCTGGGCATTTCGCTGTTAAATTTAAAATGGTGGAGGAAGTGTTTTTCACTGCTGTCGCACAATTCAGCTGATGCTGATATAAAGGTGTGTTCAGACGGAAAGCAATGAACGTGATGTAATCGCAAGAAACGGTAGTTTTGTTTTGCTTGATTATGATTGGATATATTTTTGATCACTTTTTCACTCGCTTTAATCGCGTCATTTGTGTGATGTAACGTTACACAGTCTGCTTATATTAGCTTGTTCAGAGGAAGGGGGAGTGGTCACTTTCTGTCATTAATTACAGGTAATTTAGACATTTTTTCTGCACTATATCAGTTGTGAAGGTCCTAGACAGGTTGGAAAACTTAACAAAGCTGGATCTGGATAATAAAATCATCCACGGTCTATTAAGTTATGTCACAAAGCTCCATGTTAGCCACAGTTAGCATTAGCTAGTAGCTTCAGGAGGAAGGGGGGCTTGCTATTTTGTATTATTAACCATGGCTGATATAATCATCCTTTCAGCACAGCATCAGTTGTGGAAGTCCCAGAAACTTTAAAAAACTCAACGACACCTGGTCTGTGTTCGTAAGACAATCCCGTGGTGTGTAAAGTTGTGTTGTAGGGGCTCCATGGTATTCACACACAGCAACAGTTGTTTTGACCGCTGTGTCTGATCTAATTTCTATTTGGTAAATTTGTTCGTAAGTTTGTGCTGCGGGATGTCATTGATGTCGGTAAAATTTCAACACTGACTGGCTGTCGCGGCACAGTGTCACACAATGTTGCCAGAGAAGTTCAATATTTTCAACTTTGAGCGATCAGGCAATGAAGGTGATGAAGGCGATGGACGCCACATCACATGATTCGCATCACATGTATCGCAAAATCACGTCACCTGAATTGACACAGCGTATATATTTGTCTTTATATTGACTTTGTATGTAATCGTATGGCGTTTATTGCATTCATTGCTCTCAGAATTGTAAGCCGGTTTAATTGCCAAATCAGTGGCACTCTCTTTATTCTCTGTCCTGATTGGCTGGTCTACACTGCACTTCTTAGCAACAGGTGATGTTGGTACAGGCTGATTAGCTGTTAGTGTCTTACACTTGCCTCTGCTGAAACAGAGTGTCTGCAAGTGATGCTGTCAGTCGGCTCGAGCTCGAGCTGAGACGGACCAATCTACTCTGCTGCAACTTTCCCTGCAACCGTCTCAGTGCAAACTGGACTTAAAAGAGAGACAGACAACAAATGAAATAAAAGCCAACGCAAACGGTGGCAGCTGAGTTGCTTCCCAACGAGTCTCACACCATTTCCTAACTAGACGTAAACCAAATGAGTGAGCAAGCGAAAAGCTGATTGCTTTTGTTTTGTTTTTTTTAATGAGGATGTTCTGACCAGCAATGTGCACCAACAAACAGCCACAGCGATGTGTCGCTTGCTGGAAATATCGCTCCCCTTGGCTCTGTTTGAGTGAAGTTTTGGTCACTCGGTCCGCCTCCAGCCTATTTCAATGGGTTGAAATCGATGCTGACGTCTTTCTGTTTCCGCCCCCTGCTTGTCAACAACCAACTCAACCTTCTTCTGCTGCGATGCCATTCGTAGTCAGTCTGGACAATATATTGTGCTTCATCCGTACGAGGTCACACACACCGCATCTGATTAGGAATCAGTGTCATGCAACAGCTAACGCTAGCTTGTTAGTTTGTAAGCAAAAGTTACCAAATGCAAGTTTTTAATTTTTGGGGGTAGGGGTGGCTAGAATCGTCAGTAGAAATCTATGGTAAAGTGACATTCTTATTCCCACATTTACAGTAATGACTCTTTGGTGTATGAGGTGGTTGCTCTGATTAGACGAAAGTCTCTAATGTGACGAGATGAAACAGCATACAAAGTTAAGGAGGCATTGATGCCGTTGAACATTAAAGTGGTGGTGAGAAAGGACAAAGAGAACAAGAGGGGGAGTTAGTAAAGCATCTTAACTTGATTTTTTAATAGACAGTTGCCAGCCTTGACCCCTTCTAAGCACCATTGCAGCAATGCATCAGCATCGACGCTGCCTTCAATTGTGTAAAAACAACCACAGAGTGGGCAACATTAGGGCCCATCGTAAAAGCACGCACTGGTGTGAGTTGTAACTACCTTATGCCACTGTTAGAAGCTATTGTTGGAGCTGCTTTGCTTACACTGCTCACGTGACTTCTCATTGTTAGCCTGTCTAATAATATGACTGGAATGACCATCTGCAGAGAGCGACTGTATAGGTGAGTAGACTTACTTTTCATTTTATGAAATTTGACTGTGACAACCACCAAAAAAAGCTCTTAAAAGGTCTTAAATTGAATAGCAGTAAAAAGGAATAACTATTTAACATTGTGCTTGCTCAATTAAAGGGCTCTATCTTATTATTGACATGCAGTTTCATATTTATTCATACAGATTTCGTGCTGTATTGTAAATTTATGCCCGAGTATATTTTAATATAACATTGTGTGGAAAGAGTGTGTAACTTACCTAAAACTCCAGGCTGCACAAACCTGCACCAACTCTACCCACCTGTCAAACAATCTATTCTGGCCCTCAGGCAACAACTCAGAGGTAAATCAATGGTAACTCACCTCCTTAAGCCGAGGTCTCCTTCAGCTGTTCACAGCTTGGCCACCCTTTTTGCTCTTAAAGACTTCAGAGATGGACTGAGTGATACAGAGACACAGGCAGAGAATGTGCAATACTGAAGAGAAAGAAAGGAGAATGAGGTGAGGGAGAACGCCCCACACCCTCCTCTCTCTCATCTCTCCACCCCAGAAAACCGGTCGGAGCAGTCGTCCCCTTGAGGAACACAAACACTGAGGCCTGGGCAAGTTCTCCCTTGATATTCCTGTTCTTCTGAAATCCAACATAACCGGCTAAACCGGCCCTATAAAGCCCTGCGGGGATAGAGGGACTAACGCGATTGGGAAACAGAACCATTGCAGAAACATGCAAGGGTTCACTGAAGTCAGAAGTTGGACTGACACATTTTAAACAATGTTTTTCTTTCATCTGATTAAATTACACTCATAAATAAACTTACAATACTTGATGGTTCATAATCCTCAGAGTATGACAATGTGTTCAACAGTACTGACGACTCAGTATGTCCAAAACTTGATCTTACCTTGTATGAAAAAGGCACAAAGGCTGTGATCACTCTTTGAGAATGACAATCACTTACAGTGTCCACTGTCCTAATTTTCAATAAATTCATTAAATTAAATCATAACTTGAATGCTGTTTTTGTACATATCATACATATAGGCAACTATGTGTGAATCCAGTCATTAAGTACTGACAGATTGCTGTGAACCTGATGACTGCGGTCCTGGAATGTAAACTAATGGAAAAAAACAGACAGACAATGGCAACGGCATGCATGTAGTTTCTGTAACAAAACATGATGAATGCTTGATGTGAAAAACGCCATTTCCTGATTCCTGAACCAGATTCCTTATAACCGGACTGACAGGGATGAAGCAGCATCTTCATCGTCAGCCTCTTTCTCCGCGTTCTTCTGCCGCCAATACCATAAATATCTGCACTTTCTATAAGAGAGTATTATTAGTTTGTTTGTATGACTATTTGTTTTTATTGTCAGTTTTCATTGATTAAATGGTGACATGCCATACAGTAGATGACATATAGAATAGACCAAAACAGTAATACTAGTGCAATTACAATATGGAAATTCAGAATGACAGTAAAAAAATTTATATTTAAAGTACAGACTTGTGGCCATTGGACACCAAACAGACAGAGAGTCAGATAAATGTAGTGTTTTTCAGAAAACAAAATTCTCATTGGCTGATTCTGAACCTCTGTTTAAAATGTGCTTTGTCATTTGTTGTCAAAAAGTCACCGAAACTGCCATGAAGAGACCACATGACCACAAATAAGTAGACAGAAAATGACGACTAATGGACACAAAATGACCAAAAAGAAACACAAAACAACTGCAGATATCTGGAAAATAACCTCAACGGAACACAAAACCTCAAAAAGATACAAAGTAACACAAAAGACAAAAAATACCAAAAGGACACACAAAGCAGCTATAGAAAGAGACATAAAATGACCATAAAGAGACACAAAATAACTATAGTGTCAAATTATGTCAGTGACTGAGACCATCAACTTGCCATAACAATTTTGGTTACAAGTATAAGAACCTTAAGTAATCAAAGAAAAGGCAACTGATTACGAGTTATTGAGAAAAGATAATTCAGCAGCCTGCAGACTTTAACTCTGTCAAGACAGGAACTCTGTATCCGAGCGTGTCACTGTTAAAAAGCCAACTCTTATGTTTTGGCAAAAACATTTCTTTTGAGTTACTAAAACTTTAAAATGTAAATTAAGAACATTTCAGGCAATGATTTTAGTCAGTCCAGCAAATGCAGTCTGTTTGTTTCAAAACCACTGAGTGAGATTACAATACTATTGTCTTTCAGTTGTGATTCAATATATAAGAGTGAAAGTTCTGGTAACTCTTGTAACTTTATTGTGGAAAGCAGGAAAGCCAACTTTCCAGGTTCTCGTTTGCTACTTGAATACCTCTGAGGCTGACTTTGCCACGTCAACTCCTCCAAGCCTGTTGTCTCATATAACGGGACGTAACGACACATCAGCCTTTAATTTTACCATCTGACAAACATCGGCTGCAGGAGGACATTTTAAGATGTGGTGCTCTATTGTCCCAGCTCATCAAATGTCTCAGCTGGGGTGGCTTTGGGTCGGCCCACATCGGGACAAAAGAATTAATTAATATTTTTCACTCTTCCCTGAGTCAACGTTAGCCCAGCAGCTCAACTTTTTTTTGCCAGATGGTATGATGAAGATACCATTCCAAAGAGAAAATAATGATTGCATCAATGGCACATGTAAAGCACTGGGCTGGTGAACCAAAAGGACCTGGGTCAAATCCCACTCACGCCTTTATAGTTTTTAAATGTGAAAATTTAAGTTGCTGCTATTTGAAGTTGAATTCAGATAAGTTAAAATTCAATGTTAAAAATGTAAAAAAAAAAAAAATTTTTCTTCTGTTTTAGTCAAAATTGTAGCAGCAGCATCTGAACCTCTCCACCACTCATGCTGATGAAGTTGACTTGAATGCCCTTACATGTAAGTGTAATGTTAATTTTCATCCACAGGAGGGCCCAGTTGACCCTTGTAGCAGAGATAAGATCAACACAGGTCTGCTGAAGTATTTTCAGGCCTTTTAGTTCAAGATGATCCAAACTGTTTGGATACTTCACTTCAGCAGTTGGTTGTAATGGAGGATTCTTAATGAACAAACGTCACATTTAGAAGTGTGAACTGGTTCAGAGTGTTGAGCAGTGGCGTGTGTGTGTGGTGATCCAGAGCTGGAAGGTCAAGTCTGCAATTTATTGCTGTCCATTTCTTGTCCCCTGCAGAGGCTCCTCAATCCCTCGCTCACCTCTTAGTGGTCAAGATGTACATATTTAAAATCTAATACAGCAATGAAGAAGTTTAAAATATATATAAACATTAAGTCCAACATCTAAGAAATTTCTATTACTCAAAGAATTTCATGGACGCTGAGCAGTAGATTGTGTTACTGCCTGTGCACAGTTCAGCTTTCAAGTAAACACAAAGTGAGTATTTGTTTAGTTTTGGGTTGTGAAGTCATAAAGTGAGAGAAGTATGTTGCATTTTAGTAAAGCTGGTCCTCTGCACAAGCCATTCCAAGAGGACCATGAGTAATGTGAACAAACAGAAAGCTTTAACTACACAATCATATCAGAATATGTGTGTATTTTAAAGGGTGAGTCTGTCTCAAGGGCTTTTGGGTACAATAACAGAGACCTTAGCTAAGTCTGTGAGTGTATGAATGTGGGCGTGAGAGTGTGTAAGTATGTTTGCCTGTCTGGATTGGTGCATGCAGTTGAAGCTTTCCATGAAACAGCAAACTGATTTTTCTTGATTTCTTCAAATAAATCAAGATGTCAAGTCAATTTTATTTATTTAGCGCCAAATCACAACAAAGTTGTCTGGAGATACTTTACATATAGACCACACAGTAATTAATTTGTATTAAATGTCAAGCTACCAATCATCTAACAACAAAACCATGTATTTTGATCAGTGATAATCTTGAAAATTTCCCTGTTGTTGGATAATTATCGTATCTTGTTTCTAGATAATTACAACATAGGAAATATGTATATCAAGTTTTGCCCAACCAGGTTCTAAATCTACAGCTTCCTGTAGGCAACCAACGCACCACCGAGCCAACTGATAAATGACCACATGGCCTGAACAAGGTGGATCACTGGCTCCAACTTTTTGGTCAGACCAACATATTTTATCAACTATTAGACTGCCTTTAAATTTTGTACATTCATGCTGTCTAGATGATGTCTGAATGACTTTGATGATTTTCTAGTGACATCATGACGATGACCATCCCGGATTTGCAATGAAAGTTTTTACCATCTTGATGGATTGCCATGAAAATTGGGACAGAAATCTAATGCTAATTAAAACAAGACATGTGGGAAATTGAACTTAGTTAAAGAATCTTAGTCAGCACTGCCAAAACCAGTCTGTACTCAAAATGAGTCAGACTAGTCACCCTCCGCACTAAAATATGCTTTTCTTGTGATTACGTCCCCTAACACTTCAGACTTGACTATACTGACTTGTATCTGTGTTAAATTTGTCACTAGAGAGGTGTTTTTACATTCCCCTGCTGAAGGGGAAATGTCTGTGCACTTCCCTACATGTTTAAATTCAAACATAACTCAGCTAGGTTTGGTACACCAAAATTGGAGAGTAATTGGCAAAGAAACTCAAAACCTCCAGTACAAAGCAGACGGAACAGAGAGTGTTTTTATAAGCAAAAAACAACTAGGCTACTCTGTGTCAGCCACTGCCCGTTAAAATCTAACAAGCTAACAAAATAAACAAAAATTGCCAACTAAACCTACACTTCTGACACGTCTGCTAGTCGATGATTTGGTGCACAATAGACTTCTCATCTGAGTCCCAAACATGTTTGAGCTTCAGTCTGAGTTTCAAACATGGAGCCTATTGCTGAATTTCTCCATTTTTTTCTCTAGCAAGCCATATTGCTAATGACTAAGAAGGAGCAGATGTGCTTCCTGCTGCTTCTCAGAACTTTAATTTTTACATAGGCCTATTGTGTCTGGAGTGGATTTTCCAATTTCCAATCACCAAGGCATGGGGAGGTCATTTTAGGGGCAAGGCCACTTGGCCTTTGGTGCTGTCAGTTTTTTGAGGGCACCAAGGCCCTCAAATAAAAATAAAGATTTTAAGTTCATGCAAAAAATTAATTTAAGGATTATTTTAATTTTAAAATACAGTGTAACTTACAGTGAAATAGATGATTAAAATGCTGTTTATTTCCCAAAATCGTTTATTAGCAAAATGACCATTATAAAAACTCCTCCTGAGTCAAAACTTCATTCTCCCTCTGCCACTTGTTCAGCATGGATGCTGACGAAAATGGACAAATGTAACGTTACTGTTGGGGTTAACGAGACCAGGTAACTTACTCTGTGATTCCACTGGATGAGTGTGCGTTCCAGAATGGCTCCACTGCGTAATTGCTCCGTGCTCCGCTGTCCGTCAACATCCACTGTTCAGGCTGCGTTTCAGAGCGCAGCACAGCCGGACAGCTGGAGTCGCGAGACTATGAGATTTCACAGTGATTAAAGAATCAAGTGCGACTGTGGCCTCTGAAAACCTCTGATCTACTGACTTCAGGCCTGGCTCTGCACATAATGACGGTGTGTCTGTCTTACTGTTTGATCTGCTCTGTGCTGAACTGCTGTGTTGTGCTCTGTCGTCCGGAAAAAATAGAAGTCTTGCATATCTGCTGCGGAGGGCTCCAGATCACAGGACAGGCGACAGAGTAAAAATGCAATGCAGCCGCAGTCAGTGGAAGTGCACACATTGACTAGAACTGAAACGTGTCTGCTCCTCTGCTGTTCTGGGGCAGAGACGCAGCACACACGCATCTAATGGAATTTAGTGGTTACCGGTGTTACCCTACCCAACATAAAAACATTAGGTAACTAGCAAGCTTTTGCTAACATTACTGTTTTTAACATAAACAATGTCACAAACATTAAGGTTCGGCTGTAGTTCTGTTAGGCATTTAACTACTAATTTGTCAGTCTTTCTGTAACTCAGTTCCTCAGTCTGTCATCTCTTCTCAAATCTTCTCTCCAGCCTTGTGGCTTCAGGGTGACTTTCATTGAGTCTGCAGGTTGTCATTAGATTTGTGTCAAACAGAGCAAGATTTGAGCTGGTTCATAACCGGGTTTGAAAAAAAAATTACCTCTTGCTGTGTCTGCAGCGTTTGACCAATCACAAATCAGAATCTCAACAACAGAAACAGGTGTCTAAGTAATGACAGAAGTGAGGCAGAGGATAAAATAGCAAAATAACATTAAGATAATGCTGGGTCAGTGCAGACAAGCACCAAGTGCCACTTTGGGCAGGGTCATTACAGTTTTTGAGAGGCAAAAGACCAAACTGAAGGGACATGGTGCTATGGGGGTTGTGGCAGCCATGAAATTCCTGCCCTGCACTCACCTACATAGAAATAGTTTTTGCTGTGTATAAGAACAAAGGTAGTATGGTCATAGAAATAATAATATTAAAAACAGATGACAAATATTTGTTATGTCAAAGAAATCAGTTGTTGTGAGTAATTATCATGGCACCCTGAAATTACTTGCAGCTCTATAGAGCTAAAATGGATAGTTCACAAAATGAAATTCAGTCATTATATACTCATCCTCATGCTGATCAAAGGTCAGGTGAGGTTTTTAAGTCTGCGAAACACTGCTGGAATTTCATTGGAAAAAGGTATTGCAGTGATCTTGCAATTAGTTATGGTGAATGGTGACCAATGTGCAAATGTAAAAAAAAAAAAAAGAAGAAAGTAACATTATAAAACCATAAAATAGAGCTCGAAATGGCAAGTTGTTTGGAAAAACATCACTGACGCCATGTTGCTCATCTTCATGCCGGGGTGCTGGCAAGAAAAGAATCTTCTCCCCCTCCCACTTCCCTGTAGCCCCCCCAACCAAACCAACGCCTGCAGAGGTCAGGCACGCTGAGGTTTCTGGAGCCGTCTGGGCACCACACAAAAAAACTGTCTCTGAAGATCCAGACAGATACTATGGAAGAAAAATAAATGAGTGGGAAAAGTGTTTCAGTAATAAAAATTACACAGTTAATTATCAAGGAAGGCTTCATTTTGTTGTTGTCTGTACTTTCTAATCTGTAAAGATGTACACCTCAAAATATAGACTGAAGACTGTAAATACATTTTTGGTTGCCCTTATTAGTATTAGTGTGTTTGTTGTAGATATTAGCCAGATATAAACTGATATGAAAACTTTCAGGTCATAAAAAACACAAAGCAGAAAAAAGATGCTTGAGGTGATTATTAATAATAATTACATTTTCATTAAGATTGACTGTTTCAGTACATTACGTTATAGACAAAGTTTAGTTTTAATCTATAAATTAGACTTTCGTAACCAAATTTGAAGAATTGTTGCCCAAAATGGGTGACTGTCGGCCCCAGTAATTGCATGTTAATCCAAGTGTAGTACTTTAAAATGTTGCTCTAGCAGGTATAGAGGCATCACAGGTCGTCCTGACGTCCAACTAGCTGATGTACTATAAGAAATAAATATAATGTGACATATTAAGGTGCCTTTCTGTCTCAGACTGTCATGTTACTGATAATGCTTTTGCCTGCAACTTAAAGGTCAAAGAATGAACAGAATAACATTAATTGTGCTCTTGCACGCCATGATCAATGACATATATAAGCTCACAGTAAGTAAGCAAAACTATAACATTAACTATGGCTGCATCTTATTAACATGTGACCCAACTTGCTTTAACTCTAACGACTCCTCATGAAAAGTTATATAACTATCGTAATTTAAGGTAACTGAATTGTTTACAATTGTTGATTATTGATTAGCTAAGTAAAACTGTCAAAAAGTTCAGCAAATCTTGACAAAATGTAACAATAAGAAAAAATACCCAACATTTCATCTGTTAAATTTTAAGCACAAAAAACCAATTTGAAGTTTTGTGGTAAAATCTCAGTAACAGGCAAAAACTTATTTTAAGTTTGGTCATGTAGTTTCATGTTGACTTACGTCAAGTTAAGTATGTTGACACAACCAAATGACACGCAGACAAGGCGAGGCGAGCATTCCCAACCGAGGTACCAAAGCCTCACTGCAGCGGGAGTTGGATAGCCTGAGGCTAGCTGCTCACGTTATCAGGCTAGCGACGCTGAGTAGCTAAATTAGCATCGTCCAGATAACTAAAGGGATGTGTCTCAGTCCTTTGACCCACCTCAGCTCCACCTCTTCGCACATTTTTTTTGTTATTCGGCATTTAGGTGGGCTTTGGGCAGAGTCAAGCGCGGGTTTGTCCAGTTTACTGTACTGTCATTGCTTGTGACACATGGGGACGCACAGCAACACTCCCCCTTATGAGTTAATCAGTGCAATACTCATATGCAGTGAAACCTTTTGCTTTTCTCGTTGCCTGACATCATTATACCTCTTTCAGCATTGTTCTGGTAACAGCAAAAGACAAGAATACTCTCCTCCTATGCCTGCTTCACCTCAGGGAGCTTTGGTGCATGGCTGATGCTCCTGAAGATGTCTTGTGTGCTTTCACCTCCTGCTAAAGTGCTCACTTCTCTTACTGATTGTCTCCGCCATCTAAACAACAAGGCGCCTTGTCCAGGTGCACCCGGCTTGTAATGGGGATGAGAGACAACACACTGATTAGTTTTATTCCGGGTTATGTCAAAAACACACTTAAGATTAATTAAGAGAATAAATTCAACCCCTTTGCGTCTTTGCCTCACTTTGCGCCCAGATTATGTGCTGTGTAAATAGCAAAGTGGATTTTGACACACCCCAATTGAACTAGCATTGTGCGCTTTAGGCCACATTTAGACAAGAGCAGCCCTACTAAAAAAGGAAAAGTTTTTCCTTAACATTTAAAAAAAATCTGCGTTTACATGAACCGAAAGCTCTGTAGTATGCATGCCAGGCTGGTAGTCTGCGGTGTAATTTTGTAATGATATACCACTGGAGCTGCTTAAAGTTGTTTACATCCTAAGCCCTAAGCAGCCACAAATTAAAGAAATTCAGCTGTGGTTTGACTTCCAAAATCGTGCTATGAACACACAAATTTGCCTCAATAGACTGTCGTCATATTTGACCTGCTTTGGGTGCACTGTGGAGTGTTTAATCAGAGTTTCGTAGTGACTACTGCAGAATGCATTGAACTCCGCTAGCGTTAGCATTAGTATAGTCACTGCTCTCACAGGCTTGCGGTTTGCTAGTTTACACAGCCGCAAAGACAGTCGCTGTTTCAAAAGATTATAGTCTGGAACCCGGTTTCTAACAATTGCTGTTTCAGGGGCGCCAGCACGCTGTTGTCATGTGAAAGGAAGGCTGACCCACAACAAATGTGTTTCGTTTAATGCAAAAACTTGTGCTGTCTAAATGGAGTCTTAGACTACACGCCATAGATCATCAAAACAGGGCCCAGTGACCGCATTTTCATTTTTGGGGCAACTATTCCTTTCACTTCATTTTTACAGTTTAACCCACCATAACTTTGCTGCTTTGGTTTAGCTTCACTGCTCTCATCAGCGTTGTTTCCAACCTCAACAGTTAGCTGTTTTCAGCAACATAAAGCTCTAACAAATCCACTGTGTGTGTGTGACCAACTCGTTGAGGAGCATTTAGCAGCACACTATTTTAATTTAATAATGCAAAAAAAGTAACATCACACTTATGTTATCACTAGGCAAAATTTTAACTTGCCCAAGTTGCCATTGAGCCCCTCCAACCACTTTCACAGCTCACGCTGTGGGTTGACACAGCGTGCTGTAAGTTACAGTTTTTTACGATTGCTCACACACTAAAATTAAAATAATACACAAATTTTGAAACTTGACTCACAAGAAGCAAATGTCAGCTCAGACTGGCACAACTATACACACATTCTTAGCCTCACACTTTGCAAAACACTGCACACAGTGTTTTGCAAAACACAAAGCACACTTCTCTGCATTAGACATCATTCAGAGCTGAAACCCTGTTTGTTTTAATGGCTGAACACAGACACTGAAACACCACACTCAATTAGCAATGACTTGAACTCAGACATGTGAAGACACGTTACTGATCAGAACACACAGAAATCAGAGCTTGCACGCCATAAATACGAGTCAGGTTTGTTCTTTGGTGGACACAATGGTGGAGGAAAATACTGGAGAAAAAAATTAGAAGAAGGGGTGTTGGAGAAAGAGGAGCAAGAGCAGGAGAAGAAATTGGAGAAAAAAGAGGAAGAGAAGGAGGAGAAGAAGCAAGAGGAGAAAGAGTGGATGGGGAAGAGGTGAAGGAGGAAGAGGAGCAAGAGGACAAGGAGCGGACAAAACTTATGGAGGATTAATACTGATTTTGTTTCACCAGTGCATTTGTGTTCATTTTTAAGGCGTGCTATTAATGAAAATTACATATAGCAATAGCGTTTCTATACTTAACACGTTATTAGAAAAGTAAAAATGTTCAGTGTTTTAGCACAGCTGTATGCAGTTGGTGGTGGAAGTATTTATATAGTTTTGGATGTAGTGTTCACCTCAAAGAAATGTAAGATGTTTTGTATTTTGTGCGTCTGATTTTGTTTTTTGTGTGAGTTTTGACAAACAGGACCCTAGTTTCAGGAATTGTGTTTTTGCAATAGTGAAAAACTGTAAACCGTGCTGAAGGAATTTGAACCCGTCCTCAGACTTGTTATGATGTTCAACCCTTCTTTCTCACTTGTTCTTTCTACCCCCACCCTCCTGGTCTGCTCTCCTGCAACTCTTATTTATGATCATTACCTTGACCTGCACCAGCCATCACTAAAACACTCACAGGCTCATAAATCACTGGAGTCCTCTCTCTCCGTTACATAAACAGCATTTAACAAATCTGATGAGGTGGCGAAAGGCCCAAGGGGCACTCATCAGACCGACACTGTCATTTTGTCTCTGGGAATATTAAAGAGGCCATATTATGCTCATTTTTGGGGGTTCATATTTTATTCTCGGTTACTACTAGAACAGATTTATATGCTTTGATGCTCAAAAAACTCATTTGTATTCTCATACAGCTGACGGCAGCAGCCCTGTTTTTTCCAGGATTTTTGCC
>JAPQLA010000002.1:856189-868239 GCA_029822935.1 Naso vlamingii | reverse complement strand
TAGGCTATAAGCCTTATAACATTATATTATTCTGATTCTGAAAAAACTCAGCATGACATATAGGCTAATGCCCGGATTAGACTACACGATTTTTTTGTCGTTCCCGATGGTCAGTATGCCAGATTACACAGACATGGCACAAGGAATTCTTGCTGTGTCTTGGACGGTACAGTGGCCACACTACAAGTATCACGCTGCTGCGATGTTTTCGGACATGTGAAAAGCCCAGCTGTGTGTCTGTGACCGGTTCATGGATGCGCGTTGTCATAGCAACGGCAGAAACAACCGCGCTGCCTGACTTTGGTCTCAACAGTTTGTTATATACTGGCAGGCTTATGTTGTAGGCGGAAAAAGACCAAAAAAAATCTAAGATGCATGCTAGTCTTTCTGCATCGTGGTCATGAGGCGTCGCAGACGCCAGATCACAGATCTTTGGTTATGTCACACTACAAGATAATTTGTCGGTCCCGACCATCACAACTGGGGACGACTGTGTAACCTACGTTTGTCTGCGACGTGTCCGTTGGGTCAGAATCGGCCTGAATTCGTGTAGTCTGACCCTGGCATAAGTAACTTCACACAATAAGGCTGTTTAATCTTGCCAACATTGTCGATAACTGTAGGCTATTATAGTAAACACTGTCAGCTATGCCAGAACCCACCTGTTAACAGACTGCATCCTTCTTCACGTCTGACAGGATTAACCGTACCAAATAAAGTGGAGATTTTCGTTAGTTTGGCAGAAAATTCCGCCGCTTTTTCTTTGTTGTGCTGTTTTTGGGCACCGCTTGGATATTTTCGTTTCATTTAAATGTCTACTCTCTGACAGCTGTGCCGGTGCTGTCAGTGAGCTGCATTGATTCGAATTTCCCGCCTAAAGTCTCTATCAAACAAAGAAAAAACTAAAAACTATGGACCAGTATAGGATTTTATAGGAGTTTATTTTATTTTAAATATTTGATTTATTTTTACATTCAAAATACAGACAATACCATGACCTGAAGTGCTGAACCCTACGTTGCAGTATTTTTAATTTTTTTTTTTTTTTTTTTTTTTTTTTTTACAGGCGGGGGTGGGGCCCCCTTACCTCGCGGGGCCCCCCGCCTTGTGGGTGCTGCGGGGCTATACGTTACGGCCCAGGACGCGACGGATAACAAACTTGGCGATCCAGCAAGTACTGTTTATTTGTTATTACTACATGTAGGGAATGATAGGAGTCTTTAGTAGGAGTTTTTGTACCAATCTGTGTAGGATGGACCTGAGACTCAGCTATGCATAACAAGCCAAGTCTGACACAATATATCCATCAGGTATGTTAACGTAATGTAGGTCCAATTTAGGAGGAATAAAAATATCAAAATATCAAATTACTGGGTCAGTCACATTTTTTAACAAATGCATAAAACACCTTATGATCAAGTAGATCAGATTTGACCAATTTCTTTCCAAAATAGCATCCATTCACAACTGCTCTACTGACGCACTCGCATCTTGCCTGCATGTGTCCAGGTATCGATACGAATTGGTTAACCAGTCCCATCCTCAATGCATACAGTGGAATCCACTACCTTATGTGAAGACTTGCCTGGGCAAAGGAAGAAAAGCAGCCTGCTCAAGTGGCATGGTTTGCCAATACTCCAAGATGATAACTTACTCTAGACCACTGTGGGAAAAAGGCAAAAAGGATTTTGGTGTACCCACTCTCCTTCAACCTGCCTTGCCTGCTGTAAGTCGAACTCTGAAACTGATTTCCTGTTTCTTTCAATCACCTGCAGAGAGAGGACATCACTTTGCAACTGGGTATGCAAACATGAAAATGTAAGCAAATAAATACTGCTAACTAGCAAACTACTAACTACTAACTTAATCAGAACACAAGATTAAGTTGTGCGCGCTTTAGGGGTTTGCTTTGATGGCAGAAATGCTCAGAGGATATCTTCCATTTCATGTGCACATAAGAGACACTCAGATATTTTACTTTTTATCTCTTTTATTCAGGCTATGTGCCCAGTGTAATGAAAATTCTGGATTGTCAAGTGATCAACTGTTGATGAATTTAAATTTAAATTTAAATTTTTAAATTTTAATTTGCAAATTGTTCAATAGCACTTAACAAAAAATAAATAATTTGTGATACATGTCCGGTGTTTTTTAATTTTCACACCATACAGTCGTGTGTTCAGGGATGCATTAAACTGGGAGAAAAACAACATGAAGCGATGAAAGCTGGTGTAGGAGTACCAGCAAAAACTTTAAACTACTTTCACTCCTGCCTCTGACCTCATGCAGACACCTCACGGTACTGTTTGCATGTACACACGTATTTACACACAGACAGAATGCCAGACAAACAGGCAGACACACAGACGCATGCCTGTCTCTGAATTGATTTGTGTATCAGTAGTTTATAATAACTAGACATTGTTGCAGGACTGTGTGAGCCTTGTTGTTGTGTTGCTGCTGGCTTCCTGTCTGTTACCAGCCTGTTTCCTGTGTGCACTTGCTGCCATGACAGGACGCCTGCACGCTTCCTCCCCTGGATTAGTTTGTAGCTCTCTGATAAAAACTTAGTGATACTGTGTTTTTTTCCGCTTTCGCTCTATTTCTGTCTGACATTCTCTCTTCTTTGTTACTTCCTGTCTCAGTTTTTTAGTTCTATACAGTTGAACAACGTCACTAATGGAATGTTGTGAAATTAGGAATGCTCCGATCAGGACTTTTGGGGCTAATCACCAATTACTGATAACAGGAAGAAGTAATGACACACGGCCACGACACAGCAAAAATTTATGACTCTAAAATCTGACACAGTGAACATTTTAACAGACAAATATATCTTGTAGGCTGACTCCAGCATAAGAATTTAAAAATACATATTTAGAAAGATTTCAAACCCAGTCGTCACGTAGGTGACGTCTTAACAACGATCTCTTGCAGAAGCAACTAACTGTCTGTTTGCCAAGCTGCAGCTCTGGACATGCCCGTGCTGGTAATGATTTTTACCTCTTTTAATCCATTTTCCCCTCATTCTGAAGAAACCAAAGAAACTGTGCTGAAGTTACGGCCATATTAGCATTGGTGTAGGGTGTCGTACCAGACAAGAGACGTAGTTCACTGATAGGTCTCATAAAAACTGAGCGGACTTCACTATCTTTACGACAGACTGCAACTTTGATTTTAAAAATTATCTTTTAAAGTAACAAACATCACTTTTTTGAGTGAGGGCACAATTTCAACAGGATAGAAAAATGTGTCTCTCCCTTGAATATTGTACAAAATTTTTCCAAAATGACGTCCCACTTTTTCACTCTACAACCTTATACCTAAACTGGCATCGTCACCATAGTAATGGTCATGGAGGCTAGCAGGCACTGTAGTAGTCACGCTCAGAACTGACACACCAAATCGATACAAAAACTGTATTTCCTTTAGGGGGAATTATAAGATTAAGCTATCAACCATCCGCCTTAGACCAAAATAATTGCTGATTAATGTAGATGTTATCGCTACAATTCTGGCAAACGAACAAGGAAGAAAAGGCAGGGAAAGGCACTTGTGACTGGCTTTTCTCGAGACCACTGGCCAATCACCAATCAATGAAAATGGTACAATAATGATTTGCATTTGATTGATCTGAGCATACTTACATGAAATTGATGACCATGTAAACATTTATGTACAATGTTTATATCTATCTTCATTCAACTAATAGGATAAGAGACTGTTTTGATATGACAGGTATTACGCACTATTCTCTCTCAGGTTTCTTTTCCAAAAAAACAGCAAACTCCTCTCTGCCACAGCAGACAGAATATATTATATTACACATTAGTTGGCTTTGGATGAAGTGAGTGTGGTCGTGAGGAGCGAGCACTGAAAGAGGATAGTGATAAGCAGAAACTTTTCCCTGATTTATGCCCTGTTTCAAGGCCACAGCAGTCATGTAACACCCTACAACTGTAAAGTTTAAGTTGTTAAAATTTCCTAAAATCCTTAGATACAAATGTGCATGTGCACTCAAAAAGATCAAATTTTACTTTTGTTACCATCAATGGTTAAGTCTTTAATTGTTGAGTTATAATTGTGAATGTTTTTAATGTCTCCTGCAACCCAAAACTGGAAACATTACGTGGAATTCCCAAGAGAGCCCAGCATGTCCATGACTCCAGAAAAATGCTGTTTACTCTCTCGCTCACCCTTCTCACCCTGCTGTGGCCCCATTGGCTGTCAGCAGGGCCATTTATCCTGGGAGGAGCCAATGAGCGATAGGCCCTGGCTCCGATTAAGCCAATCAAATTGCACAAAATGGTGACATTGAGGGAGATGCTGGAAAAAGCTGGCCAGTGTTTATGGGCTCCTGCCTGTCTGACAAAAAGCAGAACTCTCTGATGGCAGAAAAAAAGCAATTAGGCAATTACACCATCTAGTACTGTAAGAATCCCACATCACACTGTTTTCTTAGCCTCTTCATGGGCCGATAAGGGACAGCTGCTTCCCCGGCTGAAGCATAGCTGAAAAATAATTAGTGAAAGGACCTCTATAGGATGGCAGAGAAGAGGAATAGAAAGGGAAGATGGATAGGGAGAGACTGGACAGCAGAGAGGGATATGAAGGAGAGCAAAAGGAAGAGAGGAGCAGATGAGATGGATGAGGGGAGAAGATTTAAGAAGAGGGGAAAGTGAGGGATAGAGTTTAAAGAAGGGATGACAGGAAAAAGTCAGGGAAGAAAGATCTTTAGGAAAGAAGAATAAGTAAAAGAAATCATTTCATACTGAAGACCTGATGAAGATTTGTTTTCATTTCATCAAATGTTTTTTTACCTTGAAAAGCTTTAAATCACGACTGATTACTTTGAATTATGGAAGCTATAAATCCATTCATTATGTCAGATTGATCAGAGGAGAAGGTGAGATATTAGAATTGCAAAAACAAGTGTTTTCACTTATTTTGCCTGATTATGTATCTGCTCATGACTGTTTGTGAATGCACAGACTACGCTTGATTGATATCTTGAGATAGAGGTGGGCAGTTAAAATTGTTTTTGCTTCAGCAATATTTGCACAGGGAAACTATGGTATGAGTGGGATCAGGAAATAATCTAGCAAATACACTGTGATTTGGGTTTGGTGTTAGGCAACATTTTGTTAAGATTTGGGAAATAGCATTTGTGTGATTGATAAAAACGAAAATTAGAGTCAAACAAGTCATTGTCCTGGTTTCCATCTCAATGTGAGGCAAATCTTTTGAAAGTTTGCAAAAAAAGAAAAAAAGAAATGAGAATTAGGTGCATTTCCATCGAGTGGTTGGAGTGGTTAAACTACACTAGTTTGGTCAAAAGATGGTGGTACAGGCAACATACCATAACATGTATTAAAATGTAGTAGAAGAAGACGTTACAAACTGGCGACGTACTACTTGACAATGGAGAGAGGTCTTCAGGAATTACTTTAGATTTTTGGTCTCTTCATTGGTCCACATGTATCTGTTGTTGTTGTTGCTAGCAGCCATGTTGCTGCATGTTATGGGGAAACTGGAGAGACATCAGTGTAAACAGCCGTCAGGAGTTCAATGTTTGCTACGTCAAAACTTGTTTGGCAGATGTGTTTCCATCTCCCAATTTGCGCATTAACTCTTTTCACATAAGTCAAAAACTATTTCAGAGGATTAGAGGATTTTCTTTTTTCAAATTTTGGCATTTCCATCACCCTTTTCAGATGCAATATTTAAAAATTAGCAGAAAAACAGGGTGATAGAAACCCAGCTTATCACAGGATGGAAACTCCATTCTCCTACATGAGAGCACTTTCACCACCCTGACCTCCACAGCTTTCTCTGCACCTAACAACACATAAGTCACACTCTTTTTTGTCACATGCACACATTTCTGAAATTGCTTGCACCTAAATTATGAAGTGTGGAATTGTCCAAAGTGTGTGGGATTTTTTTGAGACACCAGGCGATTCTACACTAGACCTACTGTGCATTTGGTCGGTTCCTTTCCTGACGGAATCAAGAAAATAACCTACTATTGTTTCACTTGGGTGTGTGTTTTTATGTACAAATGCAACACAAACTTATCGAGCAAGCTTGGAGACTTCAAATAAAAGAGGACATTTTGTTCTAATTCTTGCTGTGTTTATTTAAGCAGGAGGGGGCAGAAAGAAAAGATAAAACCGTAAAAGTTCATTGGCTGGTCAGATAGGAACTACAAATCAGGAACTGAGGCCTTCCTTTGTTATGCTGAAAACAGTTCTTTAAAATGGAGCTTAATCAAGTTTAACTGTGTAATCATCTTTTTATTGTAAGTTGCTGCGCGAGATTGCATATTTGATAGGAGAATTCAGGCATAGAGGAGAAACGAGCACTGGACTCCATCATAAGGACATAATGTAGCTGCATGTCAACCGTCTGATCCAGGAACAAAGTCACAGTGCTGCGTCACAGGATCAAACCCAAAGCTGGCAACAGACCAGCTGCAAACCGATCTGTCTCAGTGTTGTGAAGAGCAGGACACCTGGGTGGTCTGCCATCTCTCTCACTCATTCTCTCCTTGTATGTATTTCTTTTTCCCCTCTGCTGTTCATTGCTCCTTTTGTCTTTAACACTTTTACACTGCTTTCTTTTGATTCCCTCCTCTGTTGCTCTCAGTGCCTCCTTTTTAGTCTTTTCTTTGTCATACATACTTATCCAACTGGTAAACTGGCCCATTATGACCCAGATAAAAGTCCTAAACAATTTTCTGCAGTGCGTCTTCTTCATTTTTTGCCTCTCCTCCACTTCCTATAATCTCTCTCTGTTTAAAAGTAGGTTCTTTTTTAAAGTATGCCATTGAGAGACATGTAAGGTCCTCTGAGACCATTTCAAAACTAATAAACATTTGTCAAGTGAGAGGGAAAGCAGAGAGAGCATGGGCCACTTTAAAAGCACATCAAAGGCCAGAGGAAGGAGAGACATGAGGATGGGAAACATAGCTGGGTGGAGTAACACACACACACAAACACGCACACACACAGAAATTTTAAGTCAAATAAAAGTCAATGCTTTTTTTTTTTTTCATATATATGACATATTGCATTACTTCAAAGCCCAAGAACAGCACGAAGAAAAATTGAAAGTGCAGGTTTTCTTATATTTAAAATCTCCTTTTATATCATTTATGGATAACATTTTTTTTTTTTTTCAGAAACAGATAAACATTATTACATTCAGAAATTTTCCCACATCATGTGGCATTTTTTCCTTTTCCTTTTTTTCTTTTATAGCCACATCACTGCGGTTATTTGATGTTATTTGATGAAAATCCACAATTAATTGTTCTAAAACGCTTCCACAAAACAAGACAGCAGTGATTTTGGTCTTGACAGCAAATATCAGATCTTTATATTTTGCGGGAGCACGAGGAAAGTCAGCCACAGTCAGTTGTCAGGTAAAGAGCTGCATACATCCAACTCCTCAGCAGTTGTGTGGAAAACTACTCGTCCCTGTGTACAGCATGAAATCAGATTGTGGTTGCAATTTACTTTTTTATTAAACAGTGAGGGTTTGTTTGGTTGCACTGTAAATAGATACACCAGCTGCTCAAGGGGTGTTTGCTGTGGCATTAAACTTCACTTGCTGGTTCCACGGTAACCCTGAGTGTCACCCACTCATGCCAAAGTACACCACTGATTTAGCACTTTTATATCATTCAGTGAGGCAGAACCAGAGATGATGTCCTTATTATTCCACACATTCTTCTTCTTTGTCCATACCTGTCGCCCCCAATACCCTTAATGGAACTTAACTGTCAACACAGTCAGATATTTCAAGTTTATTTATGCGCTAGTTGCAGTAATGTAGCCTTGATCTGCTAAAATGTGCTCCAACTCTCAAATATATTTTAGGGTCATTAATGTAATTTTTACCTCACTACATTGACCAAATACCTTTGTTACTGCTCTATGACAAATAGCCAGCTACCTGGAAGAAAAAGAAGCATCACCTGTCTTTTGACCAAAATGAAATGATCACAGAGCAAAACAAAAAAGAAGACACAGCTTCCAGCAACATCAACTGCATCAAAATAAGATAAAACAAGTTATATGGTGAAGTGCTCGATGTGCCTCCTAAAAACTCAGATCTTCTCTTTTATAAAGTCCTCCTCTAATGTTCACAAGCACATTGAAGTCACTTGCATTTACTGCCGGTGAAAATTAAATAACTAAAGTTAGCTGTGTTAATTTTTTAATATCTAACATTAAAGCTGAGGTAGGCAGCATTTGGAAATCAAGCTAGCTGTAGCATGAGACTCTTTGGGAGGCAACTCAGCTGCACCCTCCCCTCCCTGTTTTTGCTCACGTTTCATTTCGTTTGTTGTCACTAAGAAGTGCGGCATAAAGCAGCCAATAGGAACACGAAAGTATTCTATAAATGACTGTGAAGGAGGCTCATCAAAGATTTCCTCGAGTTATTTATTGAACACCATTGGGCAACATCCAGGCATTGACTGAACCCTCGAAAACAAACAACGCATTGTAGTTTTATTACCGTTTAACAGCCAGTATACGCACATGCACATTTTGACTAAGCTGCACTGCTGTATGTGACTCCTCCTTTTCTGTGTTATTTTCAGTAACATGAAATAAACACTGTAATAGAAAAATCTTAGGCTACATCCACATTACTGCTTCTTAAAGTTAAGACAGAGTCTTAAAACAAAGACACTGTTTATTTCTGTAAAACAGTTACATGACTTGGGCGTGACCAATCACAAAGGGTGTCCATGTTGGCATTTCCAAAAACCTCTATGTCTTTCCCTGTCCATAGTGAGTTGCCATAATGGAGTCTTAAAAATTAAAACACAGACTTGATCATTTCTAAATTGCTCCGTCTTTGAGCCGCTAAGACGCCAGGTTAGTGAGGGTTAGTCTTAGTCTTAAATATAAGACACAGCAATGTGGATGTAGCCATAGCTGACAACACCTCTCTTAGACCATTATACCTCAAACTGAGGCAGTCAGACCTATACTAGTCCACTTCCTTGCTCAAAATAATACTGTGGTATCACAGTTGCCGCTTCTCAGCTTAACATTAACATTACAAACATCTGCATGCACTAAATTAACATTATGCACAAAATACATTAACATCATGGTGGCACAGTGGCGGCATGGTGGCGTAGTGATTACATAGCAAGAAGGTCCTGGGTTCGATTCCCGGCCGATCCCCACCATCAAAACATGTACAGCAGGTCTGTTCCAGTCAGTACCCTTGACCATGACTGACTTAGAATGTGGAGTTGGTCCCTGGGTGCTGTGCTGTGGCTGCCCACTGCTCCTCAGGGACGGGTTAAATGCAGAGAACACCATATATGTGACAAATAAAGTACCTTTACCTTTATCAGTGAGCATACAACTTTTCTCTTGCCCCCCTCCCCAAAGGTCATGTGCCCTGCATTTTGTCCACAGGTTAAGCCTGTTGACTGGTTTGCAAACTGTGTCCAGACCACACCTGGACACAGTCTGGCTCGGCAGAGGGTTTGGGGGCTGCAGCTTCAACATGGTGGGTCTGTCAGAGTGAGTGTCTGTCCCTGCAGTGTCACCAGGCACTGCTGGGATGAGCTGGGGAATCGGCCCCGGTTGGAGGTATTGATAGTTTCACTGTAGCTCTGCTCCACGCTGCATTCTGATGATGAAGGATCTTTGGGTGGTGCTCTCACCTGAAATCACTGCTGGCAAAGACCACGACTTTTCATGATCTAACTTGGAGAGCACAACATCTCCTGGTCACAGGGCAGGAGAGGGCCTGGCTCCATGGCAACTGTTAAAGTAGTGAGTCTGTGTAGCCTTTTCCTTCCTGTCCTTGTCTTTCACAGCTGTCATGCTGGACCATTTTGGGGTGAGATTTTTTTCCAAAGTAGGGAGTGTTGTCCTGATTTTCCTCCCCATTAACAGTTCACCGGGCTGAAGCCTGTGGTGGAGCAGGGGATGAACCTTTAGACCATCAAAGCCATCACAGGATCCTTTTGCCTGAGGATTTTCTTTGCCGTCTGTACGGCTCACGCAGCATGCTTGTTGCCTTGAGGATGATGAGGTCTGGATGTGCAGGGTTGGAAGTTGAGCTGCTTAGCAATACTGTGCTCCTAACTCCTACTACTAGAAAACTGAGACCCACTATCACTCACCATCTCATCAGGGATGCCGAATCTGGAGAATACTGCTTTTTGGGTAAGTTGTCTACTTGTCGACTTGTTTTTGTCAGCAAGTGCAGTATTTCTATATCTCTGAAGTTATAATCTGAGATTGCAGGATAATTTTGGTGTTCATGCTCACACAGATCCAATGTGATTCTTCTCCAGGGTCACTCTGGAAGTGGTTAGGTGCTTCGTGTTTGCTTCAGTTCATGCCAGCTTCCAGCAACATCACTTTCATCAAAATAAGATAAAACAAGTTACATGGTGAAGTGCTTGATGTGCCTCCTAAAAAAAAAATCTCTGAGATCTTCTCTTTTATAAAGTCCTCCTCTAATGTTCACATTGAAGTCAATTGCATTTACTGCCGGTGTCCATAGTGAGTTGCCATATCGGCAACCACTCTCATGCCAAACCTGGCATAATGTCACATGTTTATTTATCTCTGTGGAGAGTTCAGGCCACCACATTGATGAACACACTCTCTCTGCATTTATTCTGGCCCTGGAGTCCATTGTGTATTTCCTGATGAATCTCACCTCCAATTGACCTTGGCACAACAATCCTGCCTCCTTGTATGATAAGGCCATCATGCTCTGACAGCTCAGATTTAACTTGAACATATGCTCTTGCAGCCACCAGCACTTTACCTCTGTGTGTAAGCCATCCTCTCTTTGCAAGCTTCATGACTGACAGTAATTCTGTGTCAGCTGCTGTCGCTACCTTCCACCACACTAGCTATACAGCATGCCTCCTCACCGTTCTGGCGCATGTGCTGGTCAGGATGTTTGCAGTGATCAAAGTTTTTCCTGGAGCGTTCTCTGCCACTGGGCTGAATGAGCCTCATGAGAAGACACTGACATCTCAGAGGTACGTTGTTCAGGCTGCACCTGTTGATGAGAGACATGAGTGGTCAGTTACTAACTTGAACTGCTCCACTCCAATAAGGTATCTGTCAAACTTCTTACATGCCTGCCAGAGCTTCTTTCTCCATCTAGGCTGTTTCAGCTTCTGTGAAGCACCTGGAGCAACATGCTACAGGTTTCCACTGCTCCCCGTGGAGCTAAAGTAGCAGACCACCAGTCCAGAACTACTTGTGTCAGCTAACAGCAGTAGGTTTGTTCACACCATAGTAGGTAGGGATGAACCTGAATTAGATTATGAGTTCAAAGAGGAACGGATAATGAGTTAAACTTGAAGAGACACTTAACAACGGTGGTGGTATACACTTAAAAGTTGTTTGAGATCCACCAGTAAAATGAGTAAGAGAAGAAGAAGCTCGGTCATCTTCTCCTGCCCCTCCCTGCTGGATTCATTCACTGACTGAGACTGACACTTCATTTCAGTCAAACCTCTGCAAAATAAATTATACATCAAAACAAAGCTTCGAACCTGTTGTTTTAGCTGGATGTGCAAATTATTAAAAAAAAAAAAGAAAGAAAAAAAACTGTTGAAAGTTGTTTTAATTAGTACTCATTATTGAAGATTTTCCCAAGATAATGGGCCAGATGCAAGAACATGTTCGTATATTTGTGCGTAAATTGTTCGCATTCTGTCCGTTACAAGAAATTTACGAACGTGCCACGTCGGATTCATGAACCACTCGTATCACCTGAAAACAATCATAAATGAGCTGCGTAAACATGATGAATCCCACCTGTTCTAAATGAACGCGCGTTCTCGAGATTGGTAAATTTGCGTAATTGACACCTCAAAATGCTATATAAGGTCATGCGTCCGGCAAGTTGTAGATGAGCTCCATTCATTAAAAAATGGCCCCAAAATAAAAAAAGAAGAATTATACAAGCGCGGAGATTGACCAACTACTGTCAGAAGTTGAACAACGGAAGAGTATTATTTTTAGTAGTGTTAGTAGTGGAGT
>JAPQLA010000002.1:843546-856089 GCA_029822935.1 Naso vlamingii | reverse complement strand
CGAAGTGCATTTTTTTATATTACAACTCAAAAGGTCTTCAAAGCATGAATGAGAAACAGTTTGAAGAATTGAGACACGACTGAGTAGTCAAAAACAAATGTTTAATGATTCTGACGACGGCAGGTTGTTTGTGCGTACCAGGTACGACTGGTCAGCACCACTCGTAAATTTTGTTCGTACCTAAGAGAAAATCCAAAATACGAAAACATTGGTGAATGCCACAAATCCTTGTAAATCACTCGTACGCACGATTTAAGAACGAATCTGTGCGTACGAGTGTTTCTTGCATCTAGCCCATTGTGTACCTCGTCTCCCTACTCACAAGCAGCTGGCTGAACACCAGCAGTGTAGCCGTCTATCGCTGTCTCACATCAAGGGAGGAGGCGTTAGTGGTTTGGCAGTGAAAGACTCGCCTGGGAGGCAGAATTCTTAAAGAACCATGTAAACCACACATTTGAATTAAGTTAGAACCTGTAGTTTTTAACTTTATGCATTCATTTCCCCAACTTACCTCCATTGCAATTTCTATTTTTACTATTATAAAAAAGAAAATAATTAAACCTTCTTCCATGAAAACAATTCAAACAATAGTTGGATTTGTAGTCCAGTTAATTCTTGATTGCTCTTTGTGACATTAAAAAACATAAATATATGTATCAGAGGCATATGATACAAAGATGATGTCAAAGTAAATTCAGAATGTGTTTGTCACTTTTATTTTTCTGTGTTATAAGTGTAAGAATATTTCCTTAATAATGAATGCAAGTTGTCATGTTTTTTGTTTTTTCTCTTTAAATCAGAGAGTGATAAATTCCCACTGTAATGTGCTGGGCACTGCTTTATTCCTCGTTTAGTTTAGTGACATATGATGCTGGTCACTTAGTGCCTGTGGTGCCTAGATGTGTCATCCCCTCATTTTTATATTTATCCTTTGTGTTCTGATACAAGTTTATCATATTTGTTTCCTATGTAAGGTTGGGAAAGTTAGGTGCATCAATCAGTTTACATTAGTTGGCAAGTTGAATTGTTGTCAGATTTGCATGTGCCTGTGTTAACCACTGTGATTCCCTCTCTGTAGTTTATTTATGATAACAGCCATCCTGCTCTCGCTGATGGTCCTGATCACAACTGTCAATCAATCAGAGAGTCTGAATCCAGAACATACAGAGCCACAGAGAGGTGCAGAACTGTAGTGTTCCTTCAGAAAACCTAAGAAACAATATGCAGGAAGGTTATAATGGAATTTTAGCGCAATGACCCCAAAGATAAACTGCCTACCTCAACTTTAATCTTTTTTTACATTACAACATTTAGAGATATCATCATTATTACATTATATTATCTTTGAACTAAAGTGGTCTGTTGGGCATTTAATTTAATTTATAAATAACAATGTTTAATTATAAATACTAATTTGCCACCTTAGATATTTGGTTTCATTTTAAAGTTATCTTCAGTCCCAACTGACACTGACGCAAGTGAAATCCCTTGAGGTAGTTTGTCAGATATTACACGGCTCCCTCTGGAGCAGTCTTCATCAAATGGCAAAATGCGGTCCGGGAACAGACCACGTGATGGTTCTGTTCGAACCTGTGACCAACTTAAATGAAATAGAAAATGTATTAATCATCATGGAGCGTTACTTTTTCTCCTGACAGTTGCGGCTGCAGACTGCAGGCGCAGCTAATCCAGTTAAACCAGCTTTTGTTTATCGTGCATAATAGTGTGACTCAAATGAGTGAATCAAATCAATGGCTTACCAGAAGAGAAATTTGGGAGTGAGAGGACATTGTTTGCTCAAAAGTAAGTAGAGTTGATACAGAAATCAGAATGAACAGACCAATATTAGTTCAGCGCTGTTTGCACTTTTTTTTTTTTTTTTAATTGACAAGAAATTTGGTCCTGTTTTACTTGCAATGTAGGCCTCAGGTTCATTGCACTAGCTATTGGATTAATTTTATTTATGGTACAGATAACTATTTGTTTTCCATGTTAAAAGTATGCTATTTAAAAATAGAAAATAAATTTTTTTGAAATGATAAGGAAATGTGCTGTGTTGATTGTATCTAATAGACACAGGGGAAGTCTATTTGATTCAGTTTTGACATTATGAGGTTCTGATCTTTGCTGGAGGTAAACTGTAGTAACTGGATCCCTGTCAGTTTTAACTGAAGACCACGGCTCTCGAGCCATAGAAGGCTTTATAAAGACTTAAAAAAAGCAGACTTTGATCATATCCACAATTCACAAAACAGGTGGCTGTGTGGAAAGGAATGTTCCTCTCACACCAACGTTGTGCCCCCCCCCCCCCAAAAAAAACCCTCCCCCTCCCTGTCCCTGCTGGAGGAGCCAGGCTGGCTGAGACAGAGAGAGCCAACCCTCTGTAGGGCAGCGGAGGAGTTTGGGAAGGTAAAAAATGGAAGGGGGAGAGGATTGGGAGAATTTGGAGAGGAGGGAGATAAGTCGACTTCACAGCCTGTGACATAAATCACATCAAGACTTGACAGTAGGACATTGACCAGGACCACTGATAAAGCCCATCGGGGGGTGGGTGGATGGGTGGGTGGAGGTAATACAGACAGAGAATGAAAGCAAAATAAAAGACAGAAGAAGAGGAGGAGGAGGAGGAGGAGGGACCTTTCTTGTTACTACTCCTACAAACTTCCAATCTGCAGCCATCAGTGGCCTCTAATGAGAAAGTCCACAGAGCTTCCACAGTGAGAAGCTGTTAGTGTTACATACAGCTGTCTGCATGAACTGTGACAAAAATAATGGTCATTGTGATGAGAGAAACCTCATGAGTTACAGTCAACCGATGTCGACTGATGCAGAATTTGTGCTACTGGGTACAGGACTGATGCCTGTGGCACTAAGCCTGCGTGAGCAGTGTGTGGGTCCATGTGCAAACCTCTTGTTTTCAGTATTGGTGTCCACCATAACATCTACCTTTATGGAAATATTTGGAATATCTAAATGGAAAAGCTTGTAACAGAAACACAACCGGTCAAGGCAGATGGCCGCTCTCCAGAGCCGGGGTCTGCCCGGAGTTTCTTCCCACGAGGGAGTTTTTCCCCGCCGCCGTCGCGTATGCTTGCTTTGGAGGGTTCTGTTGGTTTCTCTTCCTGTGAAAGCGCTTTGAAATGTCTGCAGATGTGATTAAGTGCTTTACAAATAAAGACTGATTGATTGATTGAAACATATAAGGCCTGAATGTATGAGTGTTAGTGAATGACCTCAACAAATCCAATGATGCATGGCATGTCTCTAGAGCAGAACGTAGTTCCTTTGAAATAGTTTAAGCTGATGCAGGCAGTTTATTTTTTGCGTCATTGGGCAAAAATCTTACAACCTTTCAGCGTTTTGTAAATCAGGTGGTCTAAGAGAACACAACACTTCCTCACAGGTTTGACAGGGCAATTATACAGCAGTCACATGTGTAACAGAGTCAAACATATTTATGATTTATTTTATTATAATTACACAAAATCTGTGTAGATAGTTATAGCCTGACATGTATGGCCTCCAAAGTCAAAATGCCAGTTTGACACTGAGTTCCTGTGCCCTTATGTGCATTTTTGTGGGTCCCCCTATATGTTATGCCTCTCATGTTAGCCTCTCCCCTTTTTACTATTGTGTTTCATGGGAGAATTCAGCTACATTGTTGTTGTGCATGTCTGTTTTTAGCGCGCTATTACACCACGCTATTACAAATTTATTTGCTAGCTTAAATTTAATGTGAACATGCTGAAAAAATTCTGTTTGATTTATTTTGTGTAGGAGCTCAAGCTTTAATTGACTAGAGAATTTTGTGACGCACCTGTTGTCAGACTGAACGGAGATTGACTCCAAAGATATTCCAGTCAGAGTCTCTATACGAACACAACACAGGCATTGCTAGTCACCGCTGGTCACACAGGGTCTGAACTGCTCTGTGCTTGTCGGAGGCTTTTTGGCCAATTCAACACGTAGAATGTCTTGAGTCGTCGGTGAGAGAAATCACAATGCAGCAGCTGATCTTTGCTTGTTCTGTGCTGTCAGTTTTGTGTGTAGTTGACTTCAGGCAGAACACTGTGGAATAGCTTACTAAAAGTTAGTGTGCAAATCATTCAGTCAACATTTTAGAAGAGATAGGAAACATTAATAGTAAGTTTTTGAACGTAGTAATGAATATGTACAAAAATATCTCTTAAACGTGAGTTTTTTGCAAGCCTGACAGGAGTTAGATGGGCTGATAATTTATCCCTATCACTGTTTCTCTGTTCATCAATAGAGGACGATTGACTGCTGAATGGGTGCCAGCCCATTAATTTTGATGATTCTGCCAGAGATACTTCCTTTGAGCTAATGGTACTGATATACGTGGATGATACAATTATCATGTCTACAACTACGGCAGAGTTACAGAAAGCGATAAATCATGTGTGACTTTTGTGAGAAATGGAAACTAAAAGTTAAGTCATAAAACTAAAGTTACAGTTTTTGGTTGCAGAAAACTTATGTGTGTGTGCAACAGTGAAAGTTTAGAGATTTTCCATTGTTTTAAAAAAATCTTGGTGTCAATGTAAATTATCATAGTTCATTTAAGATTCCCATTGAGTAGCTGCATAAGGTAGCCTCCTGTGTGATGTTTACCGTTCTCTGTAAATGTGAACAATTTCAGCTACCTGCAGGTGTCCCGTTAAATCTTTTCACAGGTTAGCTATACCAGTTACGCTGCACGCACGTAAAGTGTGGGCGTTTTGAAAAGATAGATGTGATAGAAAAACTACACCCTCAAATTTTTTAAAGTACATTTAAAAAGTAAAATTGACAACTTCAAGTAATATGCTATATGGGGAAGTGGGAAGATACCTGCTCTGTGTCGTAGTTAAAAAACAGAATTGTTGGATACTGTGGGAAGCTGTTAGAAGGTGAAGAAAGTAAACTTAGCTGAATAACATACAATTGCTTGCTCATCTTGCATATTCGGGGTCTACACGCATCACGCTGGGTTTTGCAGGTTAAACAGATACTGGCTGGTTTGAAACATTTCCGGCGTAGTGACCTTCCTACTCCACACAAAAATGTAATGTTAACCTTGTGTAATATTTTGTGATAAGCAGCGTATTGAACTCTGGATAAATTATTTGATAACTCAAGCAAATTTAAACAAATCATAAGAATTATTTGCAAAGTCCGTTCAGCTCAGGTCTATCCAGGATCCATGAAAATGACAAGCAACTCCTTTTTTAGTGTTCTCTACGCCTATGAAGATTTTCTCCCTCAGCTTCTGTTCTCTTGCTCATGTGGGCACAGTGAAAGAATGGTGATTCGTAAACTGTTTGACGGCTCTACATTTCTGCCGCGCGGCTTAGATTAACTGTTTACTTAAACAGCTAATTTGTTACAAAACGAAACGACTTTCTGTATACCAAAATGCCCTCTTTTGTTGCAGATGTTCTGTGCCTCACTGTGGCAGCTGATAAACGGACAGTCTGTCATTCCCAGGTCTTGTAACTTGCACACCCAGGAAAAAAAAGAAGAAAAAGTTATGAATTATCTTGTATTTTCAGTTAGCATGATGTAATAATGATTGTTTTGATTTTGATCACTCTTCACTTTTAAGACACTTTTTTGTTGTCCTGACAAAAATAGACTTCCATACTTCACAGAAGAATCACAGAAATCCCTTGTGCTTAATTATAAGTCATCAAGTTGTAGCGAAAGACTAGTATAAACATGTCTCTCCAGAGAGTACCCAAGCTGAAAAATTATGATGGAGACTGGTGACAATAAGGCAAATGCTTTGTAAATTCATCTGAGTGTTTGATTATTACAGTTCAATGAGGCTGAGGAGCACATTCAGGGCTGGATTAACCTGCCAACAGGCCCCCAGACAAAAATGAGCTATGGGCTCCCTCTGGCTCGCTGGTCCTTGCTCTCTCTGTGCTCTGTGTATATATCCTGTTCCCTCTGAGTACAAATCAAATACAGAGCAACCTGAAGACAACAAATGTCAAGATATTTTAAAGAGAGCTCCAAAAAGCAACCAGTTGTGACAATAAGGCTTTTATTTGGACCCAGAAGCAGAGCACCAAGACAGGGAAAATAAACAAACTGTATTGTAAAGTATCCTGTTGGTGGAGCTGGTGGCGCTGAAGAGGAGGAGGTGGAGCGGGTTGAAGGCAGTGGGAAGCGTGAGTGTTGCTGATGTGAGGCTGCCATGTGGCTTACAGCGCAGGTGAGGTGAGCGAGATGATGAGTAAGTTAACCAGCTGATGGCACAGACTGAAGGGAATGCTGAAGAGGAGACATGTGACTGAGGCACTGGAAGAGAAAATCAAAAGGCAGTTTGTCATCCGACTAAGATGAAGATAAGTGATGGCGGAAACATACTGGTAACAGTGGAGACCAAGACCAAGACACTGGAGATACATGCAAGTCCCATACATGCATACAACAGAGACAATGACAGTGACAGTAACATTAGTCAGTTGTTGAGCCTCATCAGATGAGGCTGGTCTGTGACTTTGAACAGCAAACTCTCACTGTTGGGACAGGGACAGCAGGAATCAGCATATTGTGTTTTCCAGACTTGCTTCTGCGGGTGGAATCTAACTGACTTTTGGCTACGTCATTTTTACCCAGTTTAAACCTGGAACTGCTGGTTCGTACCGTGCTGCACATCAAACATCAAACACTCACTGGGTGATTTACTGGGTGAAGACAAAATGGTGATTCCAGGAGTCAAATAGAAATGTGTGTATTAAAGAGAGAGAAAACGAAGGATAGATGTTTGCAGCGTGGAAAATGGGCGTCTTTGTGTGAATTTACACACAGTGTGGATGTGTGTGATGTATTTGAGTCTGGGTCCCCCTGGGCAGCGGGGGCCTGCTGCCTGTCAGAGTGAGTGGCCTTATCTTCCCCAAACATTTACTTAACCCTTTGTCTTACAGGCTCAGGACAATGAGACAGGCTGGAGGAATCCTAACACACACACACACACGCACACACACACACACACACACGCACAGGCAGCTTTTTTGTTTTGTTTCCCCAGCTCCCTGATTACAGGGAGTTGTCATACTTACAGTATAAATGTCTGTGTCATCTCTGTTACTAATTTAGGAAAACAGTTTTCACCTATATATATATATATATATATATATATATATATATATATATATATAATTTTTTTTTACTAATGAGGACTTGAAACATTTATAAGGAGGGGCGGTACACCTGTTCTAGCAGATTGTGGGGCTAAAAAAATGTAACTAACACAAAAATAAAAAACTTTTTAGTCAGATTTTTATAAAGAGACACAGAAATGTGTTCATTTCAATAAAATGCAAAATCCACCTCAATTACAAAGTTTAAGAAGTACAAATTAAATTAAGCGTTGTATTAACTTTGAAATGTCGAGAAGAAATCCCCCCCCCCCAAAAAAAAAACCCAAGCAAGATTTCTAAGCAATAAAAAAGTTTTCCACATCTACCCCAATTTCGTTTTTTTGCCACAACAGCCATTTTTTCTTAAGTAGTCCGAAGGTGTGAACTAGAAGAAAGCAAAGCAAACAAATATGTCCAAGACGATGCGACAGTAAGTATCCAAAAAAATATTGAGTGTTACACAGTAAGTGGCTGACCTCGACCCAACACTAATGCGATGGAACGAAGCAAAACAGCAGCTATGTGGCCCCACAGTTACGTCATGACTGAAGGCATGAGCTGAAAGAACATCGCCACAAAGTAAAAAATGTTAAATTATTTGTGACATACAACTTTTCCTCTGATTGGCTGATAAAAAAGCATAAACTACTCGTCTGCACCAAAATTTCAATCAGTCTCTGTAATGACTGAGAGGTTTACATGGGACATTTTTATCCAGTTTGGACTTTTTGGCACTGTGTCATGCCATGTCACTGATGCTGGTTATTAAAGTCAGAAGCCAGAGTCAGAGTCCTGCTTCCTTTCCTGTAAGAGAGAGTTTCACATAATTAGGCAGTTTCTCTGAATGCCCCGTCTCTTGTTCTGGCCGAGCTGGCTGGAACTATTTATTTCTTTTTGTAGGCAGCCTCTCTTTTCTAGGCTGTTGTAAAGTCAGTTATCTGTATGTTTAGCTGTTGTATGAGAAGAATGCAGCAATCAGCCTTTGTTTCTGTGTCAGAGGGATGACGGGGTAAGGTAAATGTTTGTGTGTGTGTGTGTGTGTGTGTGAGAGAGAGGGAGAGAGAGAGAGAGAGAGAGAGAGAGTGTGTGTGTGTGTGTGCGCGTGTGTGTGTCGTTACACAAATCAATCTGCATGTGGTACATGTTATATGTGTTAAGAGATTCCACAGATTTTTGTGTATTACGTGTGAAGAGTGGTGATGAGTCCTAAAGCGCCGAAGTCAGTGTTACATCTTCAAAAAGGCGGTTGCTAGCAAGTGGCTCAATGGGACTACAGTGTTTATCGGGGATGTTTGACGTCATCATGTGAAAAGGGTTTAAATTTTTAACATCTTTGAAAAAGGATGTGAGACGAGCAATTGATGTAGCAATGATCACTGGCTAGTAAGTGTGCTAAATCACATCAAAAGTTGAACAGTTTGTGATGTTTAAGCTATGTGACCACAGTGTAGTTTGTTTAAAGCCTAACAATAGCTTTTTGCCTTTGGGGATTTCATTTAAACTTCAAAATACATGAACATGGTGTTCATCTGTGAAGATTATCATGCTGAACAAAATGTGTCAGAATCATAAACTTGTGTTCGTCACAGAGCTGATTTTCTGCGATTAATAAAATTCCCATTCAAAAATCCCATAAGCTTTTAGCCAAGGGAACCAGTGTGATGCTAACTTCTTGGTTGGCTACAGAAATTTTAACCTCTCCACAGTCAAAGCTAGGGGAGGAGGACAGTGAGGATGATTCTGATGGCAAAACAAAGACAAACGTCTTCAGCCTTTTTTGTTTGTTTTATTGTCTGTCAAGTCAGCGACCATGTTGCTGCGCATCTTCATCCCCAATGGCCCTTAATGTGTGTGTGTGTTTTCGTGTGTTTGTGTGTGTTTTACCAGCTTGCCTGAGGTATTCCAGTGGAGACATGTAAAGCTGAATTTATGTTATGTTTAATGTGTTAGCTTAACAGGGGTCCTGCCGTAGGGCTCGGGATTGTTTTTTATAGATCAGAGTCAGATTTCAGTGTTTCATTCTGTATCACTGCTGCATCAGGAGACGGGTGCATTGTGACCAGGTTGTGCTGTGCCCTAATTATTTTCCCTTCATTGACTGCGTTTTTTATTCTTTATCTCACTTTGTGACATTGACCAACAGCTGGCTTGGTGTGTTGTCTTTTTATTGAGTGAATAAGAGACTAATGTGTGATTTTGTGTTACCATTCATACACAGTATACATATCACAGTGATACAAAGTGAGGCTGAAGTGAGCAGAAGGTTTGTAGTGGTGGAAGTTTTGCTAGATAGATGTTAACAGACCTCAGCTGTTAAATCAGTGTTCATTGGCACTGTTTTTCCCTATTCAGAGTTCAGGTCCGACATTATGCGGTTCCATTTCTGTGCTTGTCCCAGCTTTCAAAAATATATATAGGTCTTGTTTGGTTCTAGGAAGTACAGTATCAAGTCTTTTACCTCTACATTAAAAGTGAAACTAGACAACTTTTTTGGCTTATCTTTGTCATTATGATGTATAACCTGATTGAACAGTGTAACAGTGGTTGAAAAATGACACCATTCGCTGCTAAATTGGTCTACAATAAGCCCTGTTTTTACCATGATACTTTCTTTGCCACTGGGACAAAGGTTTCACAGAAAAATGAAAAATCAGTGAGGCTCTCTGTACTCTCTGTCCTGATTGGCTGGTCTATGCTGCACTTCCTAGTGACAGGTGACGTCAGCACAAGCCGATTAGCTCACCACGTTCGGTCTCACCTCTGCTGACAACAGAGCGTCTGCGACGAGCTGTTTACTCCGCTGCAGCTTTCCCTGCAACCGTTTGGTCTCAGTTCAACCTGGACTCAAAAGAGAGTCAGACAACAAATGAAATAAAACTCGAGCTGGCACAAACGACTGCAGCAAAGTTGTTCTCCAATGAGTCTCATGCTACAGCTAACATTAGTTTGCTAGCTCGTTTGCTGAAGTTATCTACTGAAACTTTAAAGTACACAATACTGGAATTCCTTGCAACATGAACACCATCTTTTAGTTGTTTACCAAGAAGTAATTGTGATGAATGGGATTAAAGAAAAAAATGATTATTACCAAGCCTTTAAACTCATAAATCTGTCACTTTTACTGGACTTTCACTATCATATTTCATCACCTCACTGGTATCTAAAGCAACACGCCCTGACCAACACAGGCCCTTGATTGTCTTTAATGCTTGGCTGAACACCCGAAGTACTGTGAACTCTTGATCCTGAACAGAAGATAAATGTACTGAGAAAAGAAGTTGAGATAAAAAGAAAGAAAAAAAATTAAATACCTCCCACTCTACTGACTGCTGCGTCTAATCAAACAAATCATGATTGTACATCAATGAAAACATCACATAAGAGAAAGTTCTGGATAAGATCTATACACTCATCCTCCATCCTTTCATTTTCTTTCTTTCCAACAAATAATGACTTTTAATACTATTAAAAACAGCTACAACATGCAAATGTTCAACAGCTCTGAACAATGAGTGTATGGCTTAATTTCAAATTCAAACTGTCTCTCCCTTTTGGAGTAACCCAGCAGCTCAACTTGGATAAACCCACTGCAGCCAGTCAGTCTTTGGTCCGCGCATTCTTTCCCTGTGAAAATCAATGAAATAAATAGGGTGCATCTCAGCGCAGGAAACAGAGGGGAGGCTGCTCTGCGGGTTATCCAGAGTGCACATTCAGAAGCTCAGACAGAAACAGATGAGCCAGAAAGATGGATGGAGGAAGGGACTAAGAAGTTATAGAGGGAGAGATGGAGGAAACAAGCCGGCTGACAAAATGCGGGGGAGAGGAAAACAGATGAAGGTAAACGGAACGCAGAGAGGAGAGACCAGGGGATGAACTTAAAATGACAAGCATGAGGCTTCCTTTTTTTAAATGGAAAAGTGGGAAAAAATAAGATCAAAACAAAAGGAAGCCAAACCAGACAAGAGATGTGTGTTGAATGAGATGCAAAGCAAGCAAATCAGAAGATGAGACCATTAAAATGACAAATGTTTGCTATCGAGGATCAAATAGTCTAATGTGAATGCAAGTCTACTGTGACAGCAGACAGAGGAGGAGACAGATGGAGAGAAAGAAAAGACGTGGGGAGTTAAGACAAAATGAAATAGAGAAGGATAAAAGAGACCTCCACATGCAGTGGTTTACGATGGCCATAATGATCATTATTTAGTGCGGCGCTTAGATGCAGCAAGAATAACTTCACCAACTTCAGAAGATCAAACACAGTGCCTGTTGGGGCCACTGCAACAAACTGCACACAGCTTAACTCCACTGATGCATCTTCAAAGTGTAAGAGGACCAGAGGTCCACAAAGTAATACCACAGCATTGTGTATTCTGTGTATTCTGGTGCAGACAAAGAAAAGAGCAGTGCTAACAGAACAGTGTTGGCTGTGGTCTTTGGAAAGCAGACTGCTAAACAACCACACAGCAGCTACAGTTTGATTATACGTTGCAAAATGATTGAAAGTCCACAGCTCCGTTAGCAGCAGTGTGAGACTGTGCATAGGCTCACTGACACTTTAAACTATATGCTAACATCAGCATAACATGTTCACAATAACAATGCTGCTATGCTGATGTTTAACAGGTTCAGTTTTTACTGTGTTCACTGTCTTTTAGCGTGTTTGCTTGCTAACATTTGCTAATTAGCATCAAACAGGAAGTACAGCTAAGGCCACTCTCATTACTTTTTCAGGTATCTGCCAAGACTGTGTGGATTGTGGATGACGGCACGAGATGACAAGTTTACTACTGTCCATCCTGAGAGGAAAGTGGCTGTTTGTGCAAAACTTTGTGCAAATCTAGCTGACATTTGTCAAAATTCATTTATTTTTGTAGTAAAAATAAGAAACCATTTAAAAAATGTGTATTATTGTATTATTCTATTTGTATTGTATTATTATTGTTGTATTATCTGTGCTCAATAGATATTTTCTGGGTATATAAAAGTATAGCCCATTAAAGCAGGGGTTGGTAATTCTGAAAAGCTTGCAAATTTTGAAAAGTAACATCCCCTCAGGTTTCCATCTGAACTTACTTCCTGTGTGACTGGCTCGCTCAGCTTTACTTTCCTGCCTAGCGGTTGCATAACACTCGTAAGTCACGTGTGATGAATAATGAATGCACAAGCAGAGTGCACTGAGGCAGGGTGGACAGGTAGGCAGACATCTAGTGAATTCTCTGGGCCGTTGGTTGGTTGGTTGGATGTTTACGTCTAGCAACGAGCCATAAGGACTTTGTAGGTCCTGAACACCGTTTGTGTTCACCGGGGGCGTAACCAGCGGGGGGCAGGGGTGGGCAGTGCCCACCCACGGACACGCTCTGCCCACCCAAGGAAAACTGGATGTAGTGTT
>JAPQLA010000002.1:818772-836599 GCA_029822935.1 Naso vlamingii | reverse complement strand
CTAAATCAAATACAAGTTTGTTTGTTTTTTTTGTTTTGTTTGTGTGTGTGTGTGTGTGTGTGTGTGTGTGTGTGTGTAATCAGCATTGACTGTCAGTTGAAATTAATTTATTAGCTGGTGGACCTCGAAGTGCCTAGTGGGTCACACAGGAAGTGGTACTGCCAAATTGTTAGCTTAAAGCCACAATATGTAAAATTTTCACATTCATATGGAAGCTTCTGAGTCATCTTGCGTGTTTACTGACTTCCAACAGGGAGAATGGCCCCTCCTCATTTTTGCTCGACATCACAACGTCACCCTTTACTGTACTATACAACATTTGGTAGTAGGCTGAAACAGGAACGTGATAAAGGCTTGCTTTACAGCACTGCATCACATGGCCCCCTTTTAGCAAGTACGTCAAACTGAGAATCACCAGTGGGACAACCACCTGGTCCACTGCTAGAGGAGACTGTGAGGTGCCTTACAAATGCACCACCTTTGGCCAAGTGGTTCTATCAGTCAGGGACAGTGATATCTGGAATAACATACCATATATAATACGGGAATGCCCTACATATAGCACATTCAAAATCCAACCCCAAAAACTGGCTTAAAACAACCCAACACTGTAATCATAGCTTGTCATAGCTAGTCTTTGTTTGTGTCTGAATATGTGTGAATGGAACTTGCCTAAGTTCGGTCTCCAGTGCCTGGGTCAGCTCCAGACGGCAGGAGAGGACCAACTCATCTGGATTTTTTTTAAAAATGCATTTTATTGATCTAAAACACGCACATGCACTCTATACCCTGCACTTTACAGAATTATATTGCTGCTATTACTGCACTTTATTTTTATGTATGAATGTGTACATATGTTTGTATTATTGTATGTATTGTGTATTTCTTATTTATCTATCACCTGCCAAGGGACAACAGATGTAAATGAACAGTCTCCCTAACTCCAGCAAGTTTACCTCTGCATTTTTGTACTGATGTCCATTAATGTGTGCTGTCCCTGTCAAATAAACCTTAAATAAATAAAATAGCTACAGGCTACGTAAATAACTTGAATCAGTTCAGTTACTATGGACATCATGGCAGATGCAAAGAGACGGCAGTGGACATTAACGAAGGAAGCGAAGAAAATAAAACAAGAGAATGAGCAAGCAAGAAGCAAGACAAGAGTAATTAAAGCTGCAAGCAGCGTTGAACGGGCCCTCGCACCCTGGCGCCCATCGAGGAGGGCCGCAGTCAGGCAACAAGCACGTAGTGGCAATGAGCACTGTTTACAACACAACAATTTCCCGAAAATGACACAATAACTTGAATAACAGGCTTACTCAGCATGTTAATGGGTTCAGGGCGGGACTCTTACCATACATGTAAACTTTCATACACATTGGACAATGTGCAGTGGAGTTATAAGTATTTTGTTTTTCTTGGCAAATTGCTCAAAATGGCGGCCCCACCACGCCCACACCGTGACTTCAAAATGAAAGATGTTAATAACTTTTGATCCCAAAGGGGTCAAGAGTACACAGCGATTTTCATGAGAATCCAATAAAATCCCTAAGAGGAGTTCATAAAAGCACTCGAGTAAATCGCTAAAAATGGCTATTTAATCCAAAATGGCAGACTTCCTGTCAAGTTTAGCCTATGATGTCAAGAGACTTTTTTGTAGATCTGGGTGTGATACACATGTCCACCAATTTTCATCCATGTACGTTAAAGTTGGCCCTGAGGCTGCAGTTTAGGGGACACTAGCTAGCCATTTGGCCCCACCCGCTTGCGAAACCAATTAAATACGTAAATTTTCACCACGACTGACCAGTCTGCCAAGGTTGATGAGTTTTGGAGTATGTTAAAGCCCCCAAAAAGCAGTTTGAATGTGTGGAATACTAATAATTCCTTGAATTACAACAAGTCTTACACTGCAGTGCTCGGGCCCTAAATATCGAACCTGCATTTCAGTCATTGGCGAGAGCTTTGTTAGCTAAAAGGCTGCAAGACGGACACCAAGCTGTCCCTCTTACTGTTGAACAAGTAAGTGACTAACGAGAACTGCTTTGCTTTGTCTCATGTTGATGCATTTGCTTTTGTTTGGCAATGTAAGCAAAGTTGTCAACTCATTAGAATTGGATTACAAGCCAATTCAAAGACAAGTCAGGGCGATTCTAGGGGCCAATGACCAACAGGGGCCTTAAAAATGATTAAAACATACAGCCCTTTATTAAATAAATAAATTATTGAGTTGTTATCACAAACTGAATATTTTGTCTCAAATGTATTAATAAAATTAATAGTTTCTTTTCAAACTTTTTTTTTCTTTTTTTGTGGGCAAGAAGTAAACACCAATAGAGCCTCTCACTCCCCCTCCTCTATTTACTTTAAACAGTTTGGTTCTGCCTGCCCAGATGCACCAGTACTGGCAAGCAGACAGAACCAGTTAGGAGCTGGTTGAAGCGTTTTGCTCAGTGGCAGCTTAAGGGGAAATGGATTTCAAATACACAAAAATAAAAATAAAAGAAAGAAAAGCGACAGTGTCTAACCCTTTTTTTTTTGGTACAAAAAGATTTGGTGCAGTCCATGAGCTAATAACCTACGCTCACAAAGTAGGCTGACATTACTTTTGCTCCCTAAAGTTATCTTTACAGACATTTATGCAGGCAAAACTAAAGCTAACTATACTAAAGTAGTTTCCCCTCCTCGTGCCTTGTGCTGGGCCAAACAGAGGCGGCAAAAAACGCAACTTTAGCGTCTTCGTCTCCCCACCTCCATAACACCACCACCAATGAACCACCTGCACTACCAGCTGAAGAAGCTAAGCAGTAAACTGTTCACTGACATTAGATCACTTTTATTAGCATGATTATATTGTTGAATATTATCCAATAATAAACATTTTGTGCACACCGTGGTTGGTAAATATCTTACATTAAGTATTGGGCTACAAGAGAAATGCAAGCCTGCAAAGATAATTAGTTAAAGCTTTGAGTGGGTTAACTGGGTTCTGCAGGTGTCATTGCAGAATTCACACAGGGTTGGCAAGAACTGTGGTGGTTGGGTGATGGGGCCCAATGTGATATCTTTTCATGGGGCCCAAAATCCCTGGCGGCAGCCCTGGTCAGATGCAGCTTGACAGTTTGATGCTCACATTAAGTTAGGATACAGTGTCAGGTCAGTTTATCGATTGTTGCATTTGTTTTAGTTTGCCTGTAGTAACTCACCAGTGTATGTGATGTAGACTCAGTAGTTCTACCCCTGGTTCAGACATACAGTATGCGTGGTCTGCTGTGTGTTGCGCGTGTGTCTGTTCACGCATACTGTAAATAACATAAAAATGCAAAATAAATGACCCGTTATTAATCTTGACACATTAATTCAAGTCAAGTAAATTTTGTTTATATAGCGTTACATCACAATCAAGTTGTCTCAAGACGCTTTACATATAGAGTAGGTCTAAACCACACTGTATAATTAAAACATATTAAGTTTTTTAGACCAAACAATTCAAAGCAATTCCTCCATGAGCAAGCACTAGGCAACCATAGCGAGGAAAAACTTCTCTTTAACAGGCGGAAACCTCGGAACAGATGCAAGACTCAAGGTGGGCAATGATCTGACAGCACCAGTAGGGTTATATAGATATCTAATTGATAGTACTGCTATTCATAATAATGATCATAATACTTAAAGCACTTAAAATAATGACAGTACCACTACTACTACTACTGCTATTACTACTACTACTAATAAAAATGAACATTATGATAAACATTATAATACGTAGAGACGAACATGTTTTGCCATGTGTTGAGCTAGCTTAAGTTTTCTCGGATGAACAGGTTTTTAGAAAAAAAAGTAATGTCGGAGACAACCATGCATGTGCCAGTAAAAGCTCCAAAGTGTGTTGGGATGAAATTTGACCACGAGCATATCACATTTGAATCTTTAATGGAGAGCAGTGATTCTGAGCCATACATATTATATTAAAACTAGATTCCATATGCAAAGATGGCTTCCCATTCCAACCAATCAGAACTGCTTACACAGGACATACTCCTCAAAAGTTTTCTGGCTTCTGTGTTTACTTCCTGGTTATGTGATGGTCAACCTTCACCCACTGGCGAATGCAGTAACACTCTCTGTACTCTCTGTCCTGATTGGCCGGTCTACACTGCACTTCTTAGTGACAGGTGATGTTGGTGCGAATTGATTAGCTCACCGTGCTCTGACTCGCCTCTGCCAACAACAGAGTGTCTGCAAGCCACACCATCAGTCGGATCAAGCTCGAGCTGAGACGGACCAGCTTACTCTGCTGCAACTTTCCATTTGGTCTCAGTTCAAACTAGACTTAAAGAGAGAGCAACAACAAATGAAATAAAGGCACAAACAGCTGCAGTGGATTTGCTTCCCAATGAGTCTCATGCTACAGCTAACGTTAGCCTGCAAGCTCATTTGCAGAGTTTTATACATATATATGTAATAATTTTGGTGCTTTCGTTTAGAGTTTCAAAACGGATTTTGCAAGATACCATCATTTTTAAAAGCCCTTTTTTGGGGCCCACAGGAGTTATACTTCTAGAAGTATTCATAATTCAAAAAAATAAATAAATAAAAGGAGGAAAATCTGCGGACCCACAGCTGAGGCAGAGGCAGGTCGAAATACTAAAGGAAGTAAGGTCAAGTCAGTTTTATTAATTAAGCCCAACGTCACGAATCACAGTTTGTCTTAATGGGCTTTGAACCATTGATTCAAATGAATCAGAAAATTGAATAATTACTTAAATTTTTTATTATTTTTTTGTAGTATAATCAGTAATGTCATTGAAATGCAGATGGTAAAATACAAGCAAAGAGTACTGAACCAGGAGGACAAGTAAGCATCTTTAGGTGGGGGATGTGAGCTGAACCCTAACCTTAACCGTAACCCAAACACAAAAGAGAGCAACACCATTCTCACTGAGAACAAACAAACAAACAAACACATAAGGGGAGAGAGCCCTGATAATGGAGAGAGGAAGAGAAGGAGAGGTCCTCGTTTATCCCCGCCCTCATCCTCTAGTCACACTCCAGAGGTTTAACTGTGACATTGCTGTAATGAAACCACTCAGATCACAAACACACGTGTGTTATTTTGGCCATTAATAGATTTCTGAGTAAAGAAGCTGTTTCTTTTGCACTGAGTCCTGACTGAAAGAAAGGAGCTGAAACTGTTAGCTCTGTGTCTGTACTCTGGGATCCAATGGGTTGGGGGGTTAAATACTGACTTTGAGATACAGCTGCTGAGACTATTCATGTGACACTGTAGTGCGGTAAAACCTTGAATTGACCTTTTTAGGTACTTCGGTAGTGATGCTCAAACATTTACATTAAAACCAAGACCACCATTTTTTTTTTTACATAAAGCTGAGTTAAACCTGCAGTACTATTCAGCCTGTGCTGACCAACCCATCTGCCAGAATAAATGCTGGCATTGTATGTTTTTTACCAACCAAAACTATTAATAATGCAAACATCTTATTCTAACAACTGAGCTGGAACTTGTTTTGACAGTGCTGTGGTTAAGGTTGAAACTGTCGGCCTCCAGGTGGGTTTGAACTATGTCATTTTGAAACGTATTGCAAAAATGCTGATATGTTAAGTATGCAGACACGCACAATGGTGGATGTATCACTTGAGCTTGGACAGAAAACATACCTATATAAGAAAACAAACAACAAAAAAGTTTTATTTCTTCGCACTGGTCAAAACTGAAGAGGGTCATGGGTTCAATACCCGGCTGGGGTGAGACCTGTCTGTGTGGAGTTTGTATGTTCTCCCCGTGTCTGCGTGGGTTCACTCAGGGTACTCTGGCTTCCTCCCACAGTCCAAAGACATGCAAGTTAATTGGTTAGTATAAATTGCCTGTAGGTGTGAATGTGAGCGTGAATGGTTGGTCTCTATGGGGCAGTTTACATGGCACAAGTTTTGGCATCAAACGAAACACTTTTGTTGCCGCTCAGCCTTCCTGTTACATATCAACGGTGTGCCTGTGAATGGGGTGACAACACTGACGCTAATGCTTGCACGAGTTAATGCATTCTGCTTTAGCCACTACCAAACTCTGATTAAGCACTCCACAGTGCACAGAAAGCAAGTTGAATATGACGACAGTCTGTTGAGGCAAATTAATTGTTCCTAGCATAATCCTGGAAGTCAGTCTACGGCTGAATTTCTTTAATTTTTGGCTGCTTAGGGCTTAGCAGCAACAGGAAGTTAACAACTTTGGCAGCTCTAACTGTATGTCATTACAAGGTTACACCGTCGACTACCAGCCTGGCATGCCTACTACAGCACTTTCTGTTGTTGGTTTAAATGTGAACATATTTTGAAGACGCCAAGGAAAGTCCTTTCTGTTTTTAGTAGGGCTGCTCTCACCTTATTGTTAGCCTTGCGATGAACTAGCAACTTGTCCAGGGTGAACCTCGCCAACGCCCAGTGTCAGCTGGGATTGGCTCCAGTGCCCCTGCGACCCTGATAAGCTGTTACAAAAAAATGAATGAATGAATGAATGAATGAATGGTCAAACATATAGTTCATCCTGTAAAGGATGAGATCATAAATGATCAACAGTGAGTCTTCGTCATGTTTTCTAATGAACTTCTTTGTAAACTCCATCTGTTGCAGAAATCTGGTAAGTGAACCTCGAGGTAAAACTGATTCTGCAGTCAGGAATGAACCTTGACACTCAACATGTTTTCATGACTTTTAGCCCATTTTTTCCTCATTTATGACAAGTTAATTAATGCTTTATGACAGTCAAAAGATTTGTTTCTGTTTATGTACATATTATTGATATGATTACAGCTATGCCAGCCTGTGTTATCAGTAGTTACAGATGTTTCATAAGAGAAGTTATAATTGTTGTCAAATATATTAATGAACACTGGAAAATGTTCTTTTACTGTCTGTCTCATGTGAATTTACAAAGGTTATGCAAGTGAGATACCAAATATCTGGAGTGGAGTAAATCTGGTACTGAATGCTGATAAATGTGTATAAGCTATGAATATTTTCTGAATACAGGTTTTGAAATATTCACTAAATAAATGCAATTACTGAACATTTTTAAACTTTATTTGTTTCATATATTTTCTATAAGCAAATGTCATCCATCTCAAAATATGTCACCAAACATATCAGTATATCAAACCATTGAATATTAGTTTTAGAGACACCTTGTGCTGAATCTCATCCTCCTGCTGCTTAATTCAAGCACCTTCTTTACTCTTCTCCCTGCCAGACTAAAAATTCATGTGTCTGCATCTTCACATCGCACTCCAACAGGCCTCTCCCAGCAACAGATAAGACGGCCACATCTTGGCCAACAGTCATAAAGCTGGGCAGTGTTGTTGGTGCACCGGTGCCTGGATGTCGCCATGGGGGCAGTAAAGCAGCAGCGTTGTTGCTGACATGTCTGTATTTTCATTGACAGCGCGGCAAACTCAGGCCTGGTTGCCATAAAGCCGAGTTGGAACACAACCTTTGGTCGAGACTGTCAGTCTAAGCAACCGGCAGGAGAACACACCTTGCTTACACACACGCACACACACACACACACATATTAATTCACTCACACATGTTCATGACCTTGTGCATTGGAGCTTAAATCAGCCTGAGCAAACATATCTTTGCTAAATGCACAAACCTCTTTTCAGAAATGCCCAACAGACTGGATCTGATTCAGAAAACACAAAATGTAATTGTAAGCCTAAATGTCAGATGATATGGTCATCAGCAAAAAGCTGTAAATAGAGCACAAGATGTCAAAGTAAATCTAGCATGGATTCAATTTCAAAACTTTACGGACAATTCATCTAACTCTGCAAAATCAGTGTGTTTTAAAACATGAACAGCCATTACAAATGAATGTGATGCTGGAATTTACAATAATCAATAATGTGCCCAGACTGGAGTCACGGATGAAAATGTGTGAAAACAAGTTAGCAAGACAGTGAGCTAAAAGTAATGGATAAATGGTTGGAACACGAAGCTAAAAGTCATTTTGTTTGGACACAGTACTGCAGTAGTATTTGCAGTACTGCGACTTTAACCATCACATATAACTTTACAAGTGCTCTAATAGCCTTTAAGTAGTGACCATTAAGATATGTTAATGGTCATTATCTTTCTTAGACTGCACCAAACTTTGTACCTTAATGTTAAACATATTTCCAAAAATTGCAGATAATTATGAATGGTTGCCAAAAGAGGATGAAGAGAAGAAAGTAAGCCTTTGTACTTCAGTGCAAACCTCCAAACGTGCTTATATAACATCAGCCGATCGAGAATAATTAGAGAAGAGCAAAATTTAAGCTAACACAAGGATACAAGTAACCTGGGCTTTAGATTGCTTCGGCACTTGACTTAGTTTAAAAAAACAAAACAACATTCTGTTGAACAAGAAGACTAAAGTTTTATGGATCCATCCAGTCAACTACAGGAGAGTTCTACAGCATCAGCAACTACCTCAGACTTTGGATAGATCCCCTGATGTATAAAGCATTGAAGTAGCCAGAAAAAATGAAAGGCTAAAAGTTTGAAAAGTTTGTTGTTTAATGGTTAATTATTTAAATTTAGAAGCTTGAAGTTAAAAAGCTAAAAGTGATGGATATACAATCAAAAGAACTACAAGTGAAAGACAAATGGTTAAAAGTTCCATTTTCAGCCATGGAAGTTGTTTTGTATTTAGTTGTGAGTCCCATTTGGTAATATCACCAAACAAACAAGTCGGATTAATAAAATGCATATCAGTTTATTAACCTCAAAAAATTTCAAAGAGCATCAAAAAGAGGAAACAGAGAGTGAGAGTTCTTTAAAATATTACAATAAAATTTCCTAACATATTGACAAAATACAGACAAAAATAAATTTAGATTATGTTCAGAATAATTTCACACTCTTCGTTTGTCTTACATTTTTTTGAAATTGACAAAAACAAAAAAAAAAAAACTGAGTCATTGCACTTTTATTCATGTCAAATATAAAAATGAAAAACTTTGGGGTACATGTACAAATGATGTCAGAGTCAAAACGCCCGGTCCTGATTTTGAATGGAAATGTCAGAGATGCAGTTTATACCTGCAGTATTGTAAAAACATTCATTCATATAATCTAAGAATCACAGATTAGAGGCTGCACAACACACCATTCTACAACAGTGAGCCAACGGGCCATAACTGGCTGGTTTTAGTGTCCGCCATGACTTTTTAACTGTCCTTATCTCAACATAAATAATGTGCCTATAAAAGTTAATCATCAACGCGATGGTAATGGGACATCAACAGTCATAAAAAAGGTGTTTTCTGTCCATTTTCCACTTTTTTTCTGAGATGACAATAAGTCCACACTGTTCTTGATGTCATGTGGTCTTGACCTCACAAGTCGACAACACCAGTGACAGCAACAAAATCTTAATAAAGATAAAATCAGTAATTACCTATAAAAACGGGTTGAAACATTCGTGTCTTTTTACATTCCACTTCATTTTCTTTGCATTGGTGTATTTGCTTTATAGTTTCTCCAAAAGTAGAGATTTCTTTTAGGAATATGTGGATGTCCTGCTGAGACAATGTGGCTTGTTGAATGTGAGTTCAGGTAAACCAGAGTCAGTGTTGCTCTGTTGGTGTGCTTCGAATAATAGCCATCCTTTTGTAAAACTGCAGGCCGGGTGTCCTGTGTCCTTGTTAAGCTAAAGTGTTGTCAAGGGGAGCTATGTAAAGCTTGTCAGTGTACTAAAGTATAAAACATGGCAAGTGGATTAAATGTCCCCAAATAAAGTGAGCCTGAACACATGTGGCCATCAGATACTGGATCAGCCTCAGTTTAACGCAACATTGTTCCTCCACAGCTCCAGAGTCACAAGGTCTAGTGGCAGGATGAATCGATAGTCTCCATGATGAAGCCAGTGTGAGGTGTGTGGTGTCAGTGCGGCAGTCTGGCTGGTTGAAGCTGCTCATGCTTGAGAAAGAGCACACCATGAGTTCTGATTGGCCATGGAGGTCGGGGTAAAGGGATAATTCTCATATTTAATGTCCACATGTCCGGATCCTATGCTGTCTAACTGAGGAGCCGTCTGAGGAAGGAGGAAGGACAGAGAAATTTTAATGGAGAAAAGGTAAATACAGGATAATTGACAACAGGCTCTGAAAAAGTTACATTTAAAGGACTCTTAGTTGGTTTTATCCATAAAATTCAAATTGCACATTTTAAGGAGTTTTGGATATGTGGGAACAGCTGTTAGCCTTCTGTGGCCAAGGAGGGAGCATTCTCCAGTCTGAGAAAATAACCGCAATGACATCATCAAAGTCATCTCACATTAAGGTCAAGTTAGTAAAAACATCATTTTGCATTTAAATGGAATTGTTCCGATCAGCTGTTAAATTCATAAGGGTTAGGTACAGCTTTGGTGACATGGAAATCTGCGCCACTGACCAACAGCGAGCCGTCCTGCCAGTGCTGACTTTTGAGAGGAAAGAGAGCTGCAGAGTCAAAAAATAAGGATGTTATTGAAGCTTTCTAGCTTTTTCTAGCATGCCCTTTTATTTTTACAGAACAGAGGAACGGTTTGCTTAGTACAGAGAAAATGCAAAAGAAGCTCGGAGAGCTGTTGTGATGGACCGGCACTTGCCCTGCTGACTACCATGCTCGCAGTAAAAGCTCTTTAGCTACATTAGTTCACTGACATTTCCTCGAATGACTGGTCACAGAAAGTCTTAAACCAAATGTTGTAGAATTTTAGAGGGCCACTCTCTGGTGTGACTTAGTCTTGTGCAAGACACATTTTAGAAGGCTCTTTATGAATGTGCCATATTAGATATGAAAAATTTCCATTTAAAATATCAGCTATTTAAAGATATTTATCGAAGAAATGACATGACAAAATGCTTTTTCCTGAGAGTGGGGTAAAAAATTGATTCTGTGAAGGTGAACTCAACAGTGAGAGCAGTGCAGAATCCAGTTAGTCTCGCATAGCCAGGTCTCTCTCCATAGCACACAGTGCCGGGGAAAGGTCCGGCTCTACACATGCACATTCTAGTATAGAGGAAGAAATGCTCTGCCTGGTTTGTTTTTCTCTAAACCAATCACAATCACCGTGGGTGGCGCAAAACCCCCAATATTGTGAGTGTGTCTCTGCAAAATACCGTCACTGGGAAGATTGGTGAAAGGTGAAAGATTTAGACTTGCGGAAAAGAGCCCTGGCATTAAAATATCTAAATCCTTTCATCAAAATTTGCCATTTCCAGCACATAGGCTGCTAGCTCCGAGGTCATTATTGTTGTTTCCTGTAGCACTGGGACGCAGAAAGCAGAGGAGGTGGGGAATGCTGGGCTGCTCTCCCAGCACCTACTCAGCCAATGGCAGTCTTATACCCGCAGTGCACATCCGGAGGGTCATACTAGCATCCAGTCAACCTACAGCATGCACACCGAGGGATATTTAATGATTCTCAACATTTTCATCCTTTCCAAAGGCTGCTGTGACAAGCATGGTTTGATTAAAGTCTCAGTTAATCCACTGGTGATATGAGCATTGCATCAAGTGTATGACGAATACTTTCTAATCATCACTCAAAAGCGGAGCAACAACTGGTTGCATAGAACTAAGATCAGTGGAATGACACACACTCCAGAATTGAAAAACTCGAAACCAGCTCTAAGGTGAAGAAAATCCCTCTATGCTCAGTCAGAGTCACCTCAAAAACCCGACGTCCACTCAACGTCTTGGACAACTATGGCTTCCCCCCATGTATGTGCATGTGATGAAGTCTGAAACTTTGAGCCCTCTGATGCATGAAGATGCTTCTGTAACTATTTTTATCACTGGATCACATCCCTCTGAATTAGATTCAAATCATGAGGTGCCTTAAGATTCAAACCTTTGAAGGGAGGTTTACCTGAGAGGCAGATGTGACGGTTTGTCCAGCATAGGGTGATGGGGCCATGTTGGGTTCGCTCTTAATGGTGGAGGCGTGTTCAGAGACTGAGAGGGAGGTTGGGGAGCTGGAGTCAGAGTTGGTGGATCCTTAAGATTCAAAAGTAGAGTCATATTAGTTATTATATTGAAAAATAACTATAAAGAAAACAAACTGAGGCAGTCAGTGATTTATGAAGTGTTTTATTCTAACAAGTCATGAGATATGTCATAAGTTTTAATTAGTGGATTCTGATTTTTTCATCTCCTAAACTACATCTACAGCACTTCACTCACTCCTCATCTGTTTTTCTTACCTGTGGATGTTTTATTTTTGGGCATCTTGGGTTTACGTTTCCTGGTCTGAATGCTCTCTTTCTTCATGGCCAGAGGTCTGGGCACCTGTAGGGCGTAAAGCAACTCACATTAATTGAGTGCACCTCCAGTCCCTGATGCACAAGAGGCCACAGTTTCATGACAACCAACACAAGCTTTCCTCCCATGCAGCTGCTCTGATAACAATGACCACACAATGCCCTTGGAGGCCTTTTACACTGTGCAAAGAGGAACTGCTCCCTGCTGTAGCAGAAGTTTGCTACAGGTGTTTTTTACACATTTGAATGGCAAAAGACACAAGAAAACATTGCTTGAATAGGAGACACTGTTGCACAAATAAAGCAATAGAGTAGATTTAAAATGGTGGACCCTGAGGTGAGACCTACCCCATGTAGCTTCATGTAGAGTCCACAGGCGTTGCACACAGGCTCTCCCTCAGCATTGCGTCTCCACAGTGTGGTGGTGCTGGTGTGGCAGTTAGTGCAACAAAGGCCGGCCCGGCGAGATGTGGTCTGCTGTGGATAAAGACAGAGAGAGAGAGAGAGAGAGAGAGAGAGAGAGAGAGACTTTACTGAAAAACAGTTCATTTTTTGCGTGCTGAAACCCAAATGACAAATCTCAGTACAGTCGTATATAAGCTCACGACTCACATCTTTGTGTCGTTGAACTGTAGTTAGAGAAACTTGAGTTGAACTGTTTCCCTCACTTTAAGAATGAATCGCAGGATGTCGGCATGTGGTTTGTTACAACAATGATGAATCACCCCTCTACATTCCCATGCAAAAATGTCAATAACTCATTAGTTGGACAACTTTTATTAAAAAAAAAACAAATACATTTCTCTTTGTCACACTGTGTTGTGACAATCAGCTTAGAAGAGCTGAAGAACCACACAGCAGCGAGTCCTGTTGCTCTGCAGAGCCTTGTCTAAAAACGGCCTGTCCAAGGGCAAGGTCACCGCAGGGCGAATCAAAACAAACCCAGTGGTGGAAGGAGACTGTTGGGCAACTTAGAGCCACAGCCACTCCAGAGAGGCAAGTTCCTGGGAAATACACAGCCATGCAGCCTTGACCCCCCCCCCCCACCCACACACACACCCACACGCCACACGACCACAGAGCTCCTTCCATTTTCTAAATGCTCACCACCAATAGGCTTGCATGCGCTGACCTCAGAAATAGCACATATTCCATCGGTATAGCAAATAACACATGGAGTTGTTTTTGCATTGTTGGCACAATTCACAGACCAACGTTTTACTAGTATTTGTCTTTCTTGTGATGTTTCATCAACACCTATTGAAGGTTAACCCCCATGTCCAAATATATCACAATGTAAACACACTCCAATACAAGTTTAAAAAGTAATGCATACTAAATTTTGCTTAAGTAAAATAAAGCTGAAACACGTTTAAGACATACTTGAGTATTAAACTTGAAACTTGTGCTTTTCCTACTAAGCCTAGTCAGAATGTCTGCAGAAAAAAATACACATTTTGACAATCCATAAATTGATACGATTATCAAGCAAAAAAATATTGAATTTCCTCCAGCTCAAGCTCCTCCAATTTGATGATTGGCTGCACTTCTCTGTCTTCGATTGTTGTACAAAGCTTATTTGGGGTTTCTGCTTTTTTGGTCAGATAAAAAAAGATAAAAAAGCCATTTCAAGATATTAATTCTCTGGAGAAACTTGAACATGCCCCCCCCGTCTTTTTTAAACTATCAATTGATTAGTCACAAAAACCATCAAAATAAAGCTGCAGCCCTTATCTAAACAATCATTTAAATTTGCAACACAACTAGAAAGCCAGGCTGATGCAGCGGAGTAATGTACTGCAAAAAAGTAGCATAAAATTTGAATATCAGAGAAAAGTACCTCAGAGTCCTCCTTATGATATTCGAGGAAACAGGTTTCCTCTCCCACTGTCAGTATGAAAATCTCTTCCCTCAAAGCTACATTAGACTGCACTGCTTGGCTTTCTATCCTTTTGTTGCCTGTATTGCTGTTTTTAAGGGCAAATAGACATTCTTATTTTTACATAAACTAGTGAACAGCTGGTCCTGCATTTAAAATAGGCCTAATATTTAAGTGAAAGTAGCAAAGTGTTATCAACGAAATGTAGGCTTACAGAATCAAAATTTAAAGTGCATATTACATACCATGTCTCAGTAAGTGTTGTATTGGGATATTATTGGATTTCTTTTATTTGTGCTTTAGCATTGTGATGTTGAAGCTGATTGGATTCATTTTGATATATTCGTTAGTTTAAAATTATACCAATGAATCGTGTTTTAATAGTCGATCAGATATTTTTAAATCGAATATTTTCTGCCAAGTAAATTTTGACTATAGGCCTTAACAAAATGAAGGGTAAATATTCAAGAAGGTGGCCTATTAAAAACTTGCTTTAACCTACTTGAGTAGCCAAAATGTAGTTGACTTGTTTCCGACCTTTGAAACGACACATTCTCCAGTGTGTCGGCCCCCGGTGTGTGTAATAAACACACTCTGTCTGCGTGGCTTACCAGCCGTTTCTGTGGTTTGATGAGCGGCCTGTTGATGCCGTTCATCTTGTGGTAGAGGCCGCAGGCGTTGCACAGGTAGTGTCCGGTGCCGTCCCTGCGCCACAGCGGCGTCGACACGGAGCCGCAGTTGACGCACTCCCTGCCCTCCGTGGAAATGTCATCCATCAAATCTGAACACCGGAGACAAGACTGATTAGCCTGAGTCAGTTTTATAGAGAACATTACTCTCACCAGCACCGATGAGGCCATTCAGATAAATCACTGAAAATTCGTTTTGCCGGAGGAGCCATACGCGATTTTATGCGCATATTCTTTGACGCATCCGGCGTCTGTAGTCCTGCTGCATTTGCTTTCACCTCAATTGTTTATCCTTTCGGTGAATGTGAATTATCGACTTTTAATTAATGTTTGGGCGTCCATAATATTTCCCACAGACTACAAGTGCAAACTTCTCCTGACTTGATCAAACTCATTTTTCCACCTTCCTCCCCTTTACAATGTTTGCGTTTCTCCTGTGACAACAATTTGAAGGAAGGAGCAGTTGGACAAAAAATTTGAATCTGGGGGAGAAAAAAAAACGTTAATGAGATTTTCTTCTGAACTTTTAAAACTATGGGTTGAGGTTAGGGCGTTGATGGGGGTTCTGGTTATGGGCCAGTGCAAGATGTGTAGGTGGAGGAGGAATTTCACCCTCCTCCATTCCCTGTGACGATGAGAGATCAAATCCTGCGAATGAATCAACAGGGAGACAGACTGATGGTGGACTCTGTTTGAGCTGGGGTAGGGCGGTGCGTTATCAGCCTGGAGCATCCAGGGGTCCCCTCCATCCATCACAGCTCTGACACACGACGGCCTCCTGGCATTAATTGCCCCAATTCCCAATCCTTGAAATTCAAGACAGAGAGGCCGGGGAGGACCTGAGAAAAGCCCCGCAGGTCAGCGGGAAGCTGCCTTGCTTCGTAATATTCCAACAGAACCAAATACATCTCAGAGTAATGCTGAGCTGGTGGTTTGGAACAATTACAACGGAAAAAGTCAAATAAATATTAAATCAAATAAAAACAAAATCTCACAAAAAAAAAACTAATTAGGCATCTGAGCACAATTCTATTTTATAGGAAGAATTTTTATATTAATAATATGATGCACATAAACTACTGATCGCTACTATACCAACACCGCATTGATTCCATACATGAAACACAAATATTGACCTCAGAAAGACAAACAATAGATTCAGTTTTTGTGTTAAATCCCTTGAACCAGAGAGAGACAGAAGGACATAATCAAATTTAATTAATTTGTTTAATCATTAAAAGAGTTTACGAGGTGCGAAACAGTCTAAAGACCAAAAGTGCTGAGCTGAGCACCGCCCCTGATAAATACTTCAGCGTCACATGAAGGCTGTCTGAGCTGAAAACTCTTTTCTTTTTTGATCACCAGCTTCAAAGGTTCGGTTCCTCACTTTCTTAATAAATGTTGATCGAGGCGATAACTGCTCGATTGTTGTGTGAGTGGCTCTTTGCACTGTGTTTGTGTCTGCGTGTGAGTTGAACGCAAACACTGGATTGTTTCTGGGGGATTAAATTAACATTCAGCGAGCCTCTCTCCTTCAGAATGTATATTGTGTACGTGAGGTGGGATTGTTAAGGAGACTTTGATTGAATCGCGCCCTTCCGACCTCATGACACAACCATCACCGTCATGGGCCTGTCCTCCTCTTGTTCAGTGACGCAATAACAACAATGTTTTAAAAAAGCTCATATTATTGCCTATTAATTTTTTAATTAATGTTAACACTAATTCATTTTGCTGGTATTTTGAGACTTAAAAAGAAAAGAAACTGCCCGTGTTTAATTTACAGTATTTGAGGTAAAGGCCGACAAGGCCGTTGGTGCCAACCTGAGACTAATGTGATTGAGCTCTTTTCAGTTTGTTGGAAATCGTTAAAATAAGAGACAGAAAAAAAAATACAAAAAAAAAAATACAATTCGATTCAAAGAAGGAAAAAACACCAGCAATAATTCATGACCAAATCATCTAAACTCTCCAAAACTATATGCTCCACTTTTCCTCAAACACTTGGTCGACTGACATCAGCTTTTATCTTTTCAAAATGACAAAATAAACATAACGGGCTCAGTTAAAGATTTGCTCTGCGATCACGGAGTAGCATAGAGGGTTTGGAGCCTGTGCGCTTACCCAGACTTGACCTTCGTCCAGATAGACCTCCATGCCGTCCCTGAAGACTAATAACTCCGCTTTCGAAGGGTCCTGGCGTCCAAGAGGACGTCGCCATGTCCGGGCTCATGTACGCGTAGGGACTGGAGTAGGAGCCTCCGACAGAGCGCACCAGAGCGCCTCCGTACTGATCCGCTCGAGCACCGTTTCCGAGAACCAGCGGGCTCTGGTAGGTCGCGTCCCGGCCGCTGTTGCTGCTGACGGGTGGGCTGTGTGAGTAGGAGAAGCCGTGCGAAGGGTGAGGGCTGCCGGGCGTGAAGGATGAGCCGTCCGTGCCGGTCTGAGGCCAGCTGTGGTGCCCGCTGAGGCCGTGAGACTGGTGGGGCGAGTCGCAGGTCTGCAGGTAGGGCAGGGTGGGCAACATGGCTGGGACTCTGGTGGTGGGAACGTAGACCGGAGAGCCGGCTGAGGGGTGGATGTAATTCCCGGTGTCATGTGAGTAGGGGGACTGGTTGGAAGACAACGCCAGGCTTTGATACATTTCCCCTGCTTTCACGTCCTATTTGGAGGATAAAATAGGAAAGAATGATTTCTTAAACTTGTGTCAGTCCTGTGGAGGTGATACTGTCCACACGTGAAGGCTCTGCCAGTCTCTCCAGAAGAAGCCAATGACTCACTGAAAATCTCCCGTCCTGTGAAAGAAATTTTAAAAAGTTTTACTTTAGTATACAATCACGCATGAAGAGGGAGCTACAAGCATCTATCTATCTATCTAGCATATATATATATATATATATATATATATATATATATATATATATATATATATATATATATATATATAT
>JAPQLA010000002.1:753734-772092 GCA_029822935.1 Naso vlamingii | reverse complement strand
ATCTATTTTTACTGAGTGTGCTTACTCACTGCATATACCTATAAATGTGTGTTGCTGTGTGTGTGTGTGTGTGTGTGCATTATGTGCTTTATCCCAGTCAGCTTTACATACACCACACACACACAGAATGCTTTTCTTTTCAGACAGATTGTGAGTTTCAAAACTGGAAAGAGGTTTTGTTTTTTTTTATCACTCACTTCTTGCCAAAGTTGTAGCAGAGCTTGTTGGTTCATTTACTGAAGAACCATCTTCACACATTTGCATGGGGTTAAAAGGTCAAAGGGTTATCTCAGGGGTGTTACACTCACTTTGATTTCTCTACTCAGCTTGTTTAGTCATATTGATATTTAGTGTAAACATATAGAATTAAAACTGTGTACAGCTTATGACATGTCTCTTTAAGACTGAGAATGAGACTAAGTAAAGGTTGTATATTACCCACGAATTAAAGCAGGGCTGGAGTGTAAATACAGCAATTTGTCAAATGAGGATAAAAAACAAAGGTTATTGCCAGTTTTTTTATATGCAGGAGGCATATATTTGATTTCATAAATGTATGAACATAGTCTTTTTTTTTTTTGTTAACATTTGTATATGTAGTACTGCACTTGAGCAAGAATATGGGCCACGAAATGTAAAAATCTTTCAATATGACAGCAGCAGAACATGGTGTAGAAATGCATGGTGTTGCAGTCCTGCTCAGTGAACTAAATTTGCCCTCAGGACAGGTGAGGTAATTGTGCCTCAGTGTTAAGCTCAATGTTGGTGTGGCCATTCCACTAGGACCCCAGCTCTATCTATAGATGGGAGACACACACGTGTGGCTCTCCTGAGAAAGTAAGAGGAAGGTTAGAGTAGAAGCAAGGATCTAAAAGTGTCATGCATATGCTCACATCCTTCTGTCTCGCTCCCTCTGTGTTGCTGCCTTGGCTGGTTTTACCCAGTTAGCAGATACCAGGGAGATCAGCACTGGTCAGCTGTCTGTCAAGCATCCGGAGCCCTGGCAGGCTTGATGGTGAATTGCTGGAGGGGGTGAGGTGTCGGGTGTCCCATCCTGGCTCTATAGGAGATAGCATGCATGACTGTGTGGTTATAGTAGACTTGCAGCTGTTTAAAGGAAGTCTATCTACATTTCTGTGTAGTAAGTGATCTTCTATTAGGTGTGAAACTTGGATTTAACTAAAGCGGCCACGTATGTTGAGAGTGTACAAGAAAAAGAACAAGATTTACAAAGAGAAGTGAATAAGGACTTATATTGGTTCCTATTTCTGACTGCTTTGTTGGGATGAAAACTACCATTGCTACTGCACCTAATTCTAAGGAATACTGAAGTTATTCCAGATGTTGGCAAATTCCATCCATCACTGCACTGGCTATTTCTCCCTGGAGAATTGTAATTCCTGTCTGCAATACTAGGATGGTGGTGGCATAGAGGCCAGAGTGAGAGTGAACATGTGCAAAACTGCCTCGTTTACTGGCCATGGTTGGTGATTTACAAAACCTTCATTTCATTGCTGGTAGAGAGAAGAGGGGAGGAATGAGACAAAGAGTGAGGAGAGGATGAGCATGATTTATGGAAGAGACTTTTAGTTTAATTACTGGGTGGGCGGGACTGATGTGCACAGACCCCATGGCACTGGTTACACAGTGGTAGGAACCAGGGACTTGCACAACAGACATTTTGAGGGGCTGTTGCTCTAACTTTAGAAAAGGGCACCCCCACCCTGATTTTAGGTGTCACCTGTGACCAGTCAGCATGTATCTAAATTGTGTAAAATATGGTTATTCAACTAACCACAAATCAATTTTAAAATCACAAATTATTTTAAATTCTGAAGACTAATGAAATAAAAAAAAAAAAAATAGCACACTGTTCGTGAAAGCTAACACATTACTGCTCATATAGTTTCTTATAACTAGTTTAAGCAGCAATATGATTTTGCATCTTGAACTTAACACTGCCATCCATCATTTAATTATAAAGGATGTGTACCTGTATAGCAATCACACTGTTTCATCATGGCTCAGTTGTCCTCCATTTAATTACATTTAATTGACAGTAGAATCTATCTAATGCATTCAATCTCTGCGGAAACATTTTTGCATATAAAAATATGTATAAAATACATAAAATACATACTAAAATACAGAACAAATACAAAATCACATAAAGGATTTCAAGAAATTTTTTTCTGGCCTTACCATCCCAAATTTCACTAAGCTATGAGAGGTATTTTATTGATCACCAGGCTATCCAATGCTCTCTGAACTGGAGCTTTTGGGTTTAGCCCTTTACAGAAAAGCACTCGCTTAAACCTCATTTTGAAGATACTATGCACAGATGCAATATATTGTGTAGCCTACTTACCTCTGCCCTTTGCTGCCTCCCTCAGCTTCTCCTCTCTCTGTTGGAGACTCCTCTTTTGTAAAAGCATAGCCTACTGTAAGCGCCCAAAATAATAGATGCACTTAATGTAATCGTCGTAACAGAGCTGCAGAATTATCTTGAATGTGTCCTGCTAATATTTGATCCAGGAAGCTACTGTAGCCAAGGTCGGTTCACATAATAGCATAAATAAGGCAGTATTGCGCAACGTGACACAAACGTGACAAGCTGCCACTTTCCATTGTTTAAAAGCTTATGGGGAGAAGTAAATTCACAAAGCATCCTGCTGCCTACACCATGCTATTTGTTGATAATTCTACAACGTCCAACGTGACACAGCGTCCTCCTGATAGCTTTTTTTGGGGGGGGGGCTCTGAGCCAGATTATGCTGCTCTGCTGTGGACCACTCCCATCTCCTACTGCATCCAAGAGGCATGCCAATCAAAAAGTAATAAAAGTTTTGGTTGTTAAGGATTTTATTTGGTCTAATTCAGCAATTATGGGCTACTTGTGCTTATGCAGCCACAACATCTAACATAAGAAGTTACCGTTATTATGATTTCCCTCCAGAGGGGCAGCTCTGCCAAAGAGGGCAAATGGACTATTGCCCTTGCACAATAGCCCATGCCTGAGCACAATCTTGGTAGGAACACACAGAGGGGCAAACATACATTTGTGGAAAAGCATAGAAGGAAAAATATTTAGAAGCTGCTTTCACAAAGTATCTTTTATCCTTGAAGTGAGGAAAAAAGAAATAGTTGTGGTGACAGTATTTCTACAACTGGATGTTTAAAGTACATGTAAACTTGTCGGTCCAACTGAAATGGCGCTAAGCTGAATTTTTCACAGTTGGAATTTTTTGTACTGAAAGTAAAGATTAGATACCAAGCGTACAGCACTGTAAAGTTGTCCGTGTTTTCAACGTTCAGCATGGAATCTGCTAGCTGGCTACTAACTTGTTTGTAGCTTGTCTGGTATGTTATACCAGGTCAACTGGATGAAGGCCCAATAGCGAGCAGCTGAGCAGGGCATATCGCCACCTACCGTAGTGGAGTCGGACATGGGTGTGTTAAACCACCTAAGATCACCTGACATTGCAGTTTGTCATTGTGTCTGCTGCCAGGATCAGACACATTGGAGACACACACATTCACATGCACACACACTCCTCCCCACTGCCCAGGAGTTCTTACTTTCACTTTATCCTGTCATGTCATAACTGGCGTCAAAATAGTGGTATTAAATATTTGAAGGGAGGGACCAGTTGAAAATTGCAACTTAGTAACTGCTGTTCACCTATAATTCAGTCATACACACAGCCACACAAAGGCACATATGTGAGCATACACACTCCCAATAACCCTTACATGCTTCTTCCTGCTTCCACCACAGGTTTTCTTAACGCCTCTCTCAGAGTCTTCATTAGATGCCTGACGTTAGCAACGGTTCAATTCATTAAAAGCACAACTCAGCCTTTGTGCATTTGCCTATAAATTGGTATTGATCTCTAAGAGGACAGGGAGGGGAGGAGAAGAAGTAGGGGAGACAGCAGAGTAGGGTGGGGTGGTCTGTCATTTTTTTTGTGTGTGTGTTGTGTTGGTTGGTTGCTTGTGGCTTGAGGACTGAGGCTAATAGGAGCGGGGCAGGAGATCTCAGATTCTCAGATGAATGAGGTTCATTCAAGCAACAAGAGCACTTGAAGTCACTAATATAAACATACATATAGACAAACTATGCAAGCAGACATACATTTACACAATGACAGATCTGCATGGTAGGTCACGCACACACACGCAAACAAACATAAAAACATTCGCATTAACATCTGTACATTCAACGTATTATAGAAAAAACTTGAATAATGAAGTGGACAAACATAATGAGTGTAGACACGTGCTGGTGCAAGGTGAAATGCATGCTACAACTGAGCAGTTAACATCCAATCATGCTCTGTGTCATATAAAAAAATGCAGAGCATGTTGTGGTAAATTTGATATTGTATCAAGACAGCCAGAGAAAAATATGAATGAGTTTAAAAGCCACAAAGACTGCTCAGCTGGCAAGTGTTTCATTAGAAACAGTGAGTAAAGTAACATCAGTGGGAAAGGTCAGAAAGGAAGTTGTGGTTTACGCATTTGATGACCATAATGCTTAAGTGATATGCAAGGAAGAACAGATGGGCAACTTTTCCAAAAACAACTGAGAATGTCAGTGGAGGACATAATCAGATTGTGTCAGCAAGAAAAATCCCTTGACAATTATATAGCAAATACGATACTGGGAACACTGTGCATAACCCCCTTAACACAAAGATGAACGGACATTGGAAGCTCAGTGCTGCAGAAAACATGGGCTCTGGTCAGCAGAGATGTGGAAAGTGATATGGTCAGATAAGTCATGCTTCATCATGTTCTCAGTAAGTTTTGAAGTGCATATGTGGTGCAGACCGAGAGGATGATACAAGCGTGATGCCTGGGGCACATAACTTGCGTTGTTGTTCACACATGCAGCGTCTGTTGCAGACAGTGTTGCTGTCTTTCTACATAGAGTTGTCCTTTAAAAAGTGTTTGGTGTCATTATACATGATGTGTTTAAGTAATGTTTAGTTTAGACAGAAAACTGTGTGCCCTGTGAAGGGGGAGGGGGCGAGTGTGATGCAAGCTTCAGTTCGATCTGCTGCGAGGATGAAATGCCAAGTTTATCTCCTGTGATCCGCCATTTTCTGACCAAACAGCCTCATGGAAATGATACTTTACAATTCTTCATATTATAAACTAATGAAATTTGTTAAAGCAAGTTGTTTGCTGCTTTAAAAGTCATTATATTAGACAGAGTTTTGTTCTGTTCAGACACTTAAGTGTGTGTTTCCACTCCAGGCTTGTTACAATGCGCACTGTGTTGTTAGGTAAAGTCAGCTAAAGCCCATCATCAATCTAAATTAAAAAGCGAAACTACGTCACAACGCTGGGTCTCTGGTTTGAGTGTCAGTTGTCCTTAAATACAAATACTGTCTTACACATCATTAAAATCTTACAATTAAATCATCAAATGAAGGGATTCGCTGCACATATATGCTGGTAGGTTTTATTTTGAAACACACACTGGAAATGTTGAAACTATGGTGAATGTTGCTGATATGATGTCAATGTGACTGAAAAAGGTTATTTTTCCATCTATTTTAGCAAAGAACCGCATGCATCTCACCACAAAAATCGGCAAGCCTCCTGACCTGAAGTGTTGCATCGCTGTCTGCTGTGCTGTGTCAATGTAATGTGTGGCTGCTCTAATCTGTTATGATGGGTGCCGAGAAATTAAGCAGATATGCTGCTGTCCAGAGGTGGGTAGAGTAGCCAAAAACTGTATTCAAGAAAGAGTATAGTTACTTTAGAAAAATATGACTCAAGTAGAAGTAAAAAGAAGTCATCAAAATAATTAGGTAAGAGTAAAAAGTACTTCATGAAAAATCTACTCAAGTACTGAGTAACTGCTGAGTAACTGTAACTTATTGTTTCAGTAATCAGAACATGAATGTAAGCAAATAGACAAAATAGCCTATGAAATAGCAATGTGCAAATTCTTATGGCCAAACAGCATCCCTTTAACTTAAACAATAATAAATTAAGTCTTTACAAAATGACATAAATTAAGGCAAATTCAGTCCAAAGAAACACTATATGGGACAATGTATATAAATAATAAATCCTTGAGCTTTGGTAGTTTGTAACATAGTTTGAATGTGAGGCCACGTTCTTTTTGCCTCAGTAGTCGCTGTGCAGCTGTGTGTGCAACCGTCAGTTGCCAATGCCCAGTTCAGACTCCAAGTTAAGCCCTGATCTTGCTGTCTACAGTTTTTAGAGATCACTGGCAAATCAGAGCGTGCTGCCGTGAATGACGGTTGGCATGCGTGAACTGTTCAAGGACGTAAAATCACAAGCTCGTGGACAGCTTGAAGGAGTGTCGCAGGATATCAAGCATTCCAAACATCTGGTCCAGTTGTGCAGGTAGCCTACCTGCAAAGCTGGACTGACCATCGGGAGCACTGTAAGTTTTCTTCGGTGGCCTGACCTGCTAAATAGCCTGCAGGCAAATAGTAGTTTATTTGCAGGCAACTAAATGGCTGTGAAATTATCAGAAAATAATATTTTATTTTCCTGATTCACCGGATTTCTCATTACACAGCTCGCTCTTGCTCTACGGCTGTACCTCCCTCTCGCTGTGTTGCGCAGCGCTCTCTCTCTCTCTCTCACATTCTCTCTGAATAAATAATGGGTAAAAATAAAAGTAACTAGCGGAATTAGGCCAATGTAACGCAGTTAAAGTAGCGTTTTTTTCTTTACAAATACTCAAGTAAAAGTAAAAAAAATACATTGCATTAAAACCACTCTTACAAGTATAATTTATCCAAAAAGTTAGTTAAGTAAATGTAACAGAGTAAGTGTAATGCGTTTCTACCCACCTCTGCTGCTGACGCAGACGCGACGCAGACACAAGATGTGCGTTCCGGATGTGAGTGCTTGAACCTCGCAGTGAGTGGTTGCAGGGGCTCTGTTAGGTGGGGGGGTCATTTTGCTGGCACGGGTTGGGTCGTCTTGCTCCCTTTGAGGGAAGTTCACTGAAAGTTAATACAGAGTTTTTCTGAGTGATCCCTTTTCATCATGAAGCATTTTTCATTAAAAAATATGTGAATCAGATGTTTGTTAAGGCCTTCTTAGTCACCAGATCTCAACCCCACTGAACAACTATGAGTGATTTCGGGTTGAGTGCTCAGTAACACCTTCATCAAGGCACTGAGCTGCAGAGACTTGTAGAATCAACGTGAATAAAAGCTGATTTTTCCTTTAATTTGTCCCCTGTCTGCGTAAAGACACAATATTAGTTTGCTTTATCTGCTTTTACCCTTCAACCTGTCCACGTGCCATGCCACATATGCCATTCAACCTCATCATCATCACCACTGCCTGCTCAGCATGGGATTGTAACACTAGTTTGACTGAAAAAGGGGAGGGTGAGAGAGTTTGTTTGAGAGTGTGAGCAGGAGAGAAGAGAGAGAGACAATGAGAGCACACGCCATATACTGGGCAGGCAAGGGGAGACTGCATAGCATGGTAGCTTATAGAATGCATGGGACAATATGTGTGTGAGAGTGAAGGGAAAAAGATGAATGGTGCAGAGGGGGAGAGAGAGAGTAAAAAAAGGGAATTGCGCTTAGTAGCAGAGGGCCAGTGGGACAAGCGGCTGCGTGCTGTACTAAAAGTTTTCAGTGGGAGGAAAAGGGAAAGATTAAGAAGAGGAGAGGGAGAGAGTGGATCAGAGTGAGACTGTGAGAGAGAGTGTGTGTGGCTAAACAGAGAGGAAGAGACTGCAGAGGCAGCACCTGGGATACAGACTGAGAGAAGAGAGAGCAAAGCACTTCTTCTTCCCAGTCTCCTTTTCTTCTCTGCTCTTGTTTTATTGCTTCTGTCTTTGGTGCATCGGCCCAGCTGAAGCAGGAGAGGAGGGAGAGGAGGGGTGGCAGGGTTCTATCCAACATCTGCCTGTAGGTAAGTGCAACATCCCTCTCATTTCCCTTCACTCCTCCACCCTCACAGCTCACCCCTTTCAGTCCACCGCTGCAGCTGAACCTCTAAGCGTGACACTCAAGGTGAATCGCATGCTGTGTGTCTGTGTGTGTGAGAGAGAGAGAAAGAGAGAGAGAGAGAGAAAGAGAGAGAGAAACTGCTACATAATGTACAGTATGTCAAAGTAGAGCAGACACATGGTTGCAAGACATGTTAGTTATGACGTCGTATTTAAGGAGAAAAGCAATTATACAGTTGCAAAAAAAAGAGAAAAAAGAAAAACAAATCAATCTGACTTTTCAAAGTACATTGTCTTGGTCACAACTGATATTTCTTTGAGATAAATCAAGATGTAATTTAGCCTATGTGATGCGTCATTTTGTGAAAACACTGTTTTTGATGCTCAGTTTTGTTATTTCTTAACACCCTAACAAGCCTGCAGATTGCAAAGTTTTGAAGAACAAGCTGGGTCATTTTTAAAACCACGAGAAAATTATTTAAGCATAACAACTATTATATGCATCACCAGTTTGCGTCCTTATGTCCTTATGTAATTTTTTGTTCTCCCTTTCAATTTTTTTTTTTTTTTTTTTGGGGGGGGGGGGCACCAAGGACAGTGGCCTGCTTGGGGGACATACTTCTTTATATGCCCATATGAACAAGAGCAACTATGGAATGTAAAGAAGTATGTATCCCAGGTTAGGAAAACTTTCAGCGCTGCATCTGAACAAACATTTAAACACAATCTTCACTTAGTCCATAAAGTGAAACTAAGTTTACCGGAGAAGATGTTTTATATGGTCTTATTACACACTGTAAGCCGAGCTATTTTATATGCACGGCTTATGTATATGTGCAGTGTGTATGTGTGTGTGTGTGTGTGTGTGTGTGTGTGTGTGTGTGCATACTTTTTCAGCCTCAATGTGGCCCAGTTGAGTCCAGTCAGCTTGGTGCTGCAGAGGGATGCATACAGTAAAAAACTGTAGATGCAGCTGCAACTCCAGTCAGCAATTTCCACTTGCCTGCAATAGATTTTTGAAAACCTCTTTCATTCTGTTTATTTGCAGAAAGGCAAATAAGCTCAAAAGAAACAGCAATGACGGCGATTTTAAGGACAAGGTTTCTTCGGAATATTCCTTTTTTTATTTCTCAGGCTTTTGGAATGGACAGTGTGAATTTGTTAATGATTAGAAAGTGCACACACTACACACACACACACACACAAACACAAACACACACACCACAGACAGACAGCCGTTTCCAGTAAATGGTGCAGTGATTAAATGCTTGCTAATGCATAGCATGGTCCGAGAGGCTGGTCAGAAAGAGGAAGGAGACTGGGAGCAGGAATCTCCAACAGATTACGAGGCTCAGACGCCTGTGTGTAGTCACTCTGGATCAGGACTCAAATTGTCGTCAAAATTTAAAAACACGAAAATCTCTTTTGGCAAAGTTCATGTTTTTATGTTAATTAATGTTTTATTAATTAATACATATACTAGATAGCTCAAGGAGACAAACGTGACAAAAATGGGAAGCAATAATGAGAAAAGGACTCGTGACAGCAGCTCTGAGTCAAATCCACATTGTCAGAATGCATATTTCCTTCAAAAACTGTTTAGTCAGCGGAAGACATTGGTGCTACTTCTTTTTTTTATCGCTACTTTGTGATAACTCTTAAATCTGATTAAGTATATGTAGGATACATATGTGTGCTTGAAATATCACTATCTACAGTGTGGTGTAGGAGCAGGTACATCTATCCTGTCAGGTTTTTATTGTATGTAATTTGGCCTACTTTGTATATAAATACTGTATGTGACCTAGTTAGGGTTTACCTGTCCCTGTTAAGGTGTTATTTGGGCCAGTTTCAGTGCGGTAATTTGCCAGTGATCAGGTGTAGTCCCGTGCGTGGTGCTTGAGTGGGAGATGCTGGGCTGACAAAGATCTGCAGGTGGGTTATAACTTCTGCCTTATTATCTTATCTTATATCTTATTTGCCCAGGGAAAAAAATGTTAACGGGATCATAAATGAAAAGACACATTTTGTTTAAAGAATTGTTTAACATTAAAATACAAAAACAGTGTTTTAGAGCTAATTAACCATCAATAAAAAAGATGCAGATGACAAGATCATGAGATCAACTGGATCCAAACATATTTTAGCGGGGAACCTATTCATTAAGGACACGCTCACACTTGTCCCAGTTGCCCCATACCGTGCTGAGGAATGGTTGTCCCCATCCCCTCTCCCCCTCTGGCCTGCACTCACAGTCTAACTGCACCTGAGAACACTTGAGCTTCCTGATCTATGAAGTGCAACCTGTATTTTTACCCACATTGTTTTCATCTTGTAATAAAACTTAAATTGTTCTCGGGTGTCCACGTTCTAAAGGACAGTTGCAGATTTTCCCACTGCTCTTTATCTTATCAGACAGTCACAGCAATGTCTGCGCTCCATGTATGTGCATCCATACCGTGCTGAAGCCCACCTCTTTCAACCAGGCCAGGGCCGACAGAGTGTGCTGTGCTTGTGCACAGAACAGAGTGCTCACACTGGTCAAACAAACTGGACTTTGAGGGTCAAATGTGCTTAGCCGCGGTACGGATTGACTAGTGTGAGTGCGTCCTGAGACAACTAAAACATGAACTGTATTTGTGAGTGCAAATGTAAGTGTCAGTATGTGTGTGTATGTGTGTGCGTGTGTGTGAGGGATTTATTGCAGTAATTTTTAAGAACCAGAGGAAAAGGTCGTTGTACTGAGGGAGAATTCAAAGATAGAAGGGCACAGTGCTGGGGGCTTTACAAAAGGGAAATGAGAGAGCAGCATAGACTGAAGTGGGATCAAACTGTGGCCTGTGAGCATCCAAGATGAGCTGAGGCGAGACAGAGAGGGGACTAGATTGATGATGGTGTTCAGGGTTGTGTGTGTATGTGTGTGTGTGTGTGTGTGTGTATGTATTTGTTGGGACTGCGGGTGCATGGGGGCTGTGCGGGTATTGTTCTGTCACTTTGCCTGTGTCAGCAGGTGGAAGCTCTCATCAGGACATTAAATATGCAACAATGCTGACTATACGTGCTGAGACAGCCAAAGCTGGACAACTAGGGGGCCCCACTAAAACTAAATCAGCGGCGCAACCTTACCTCAGTCTCCGCTAGGCTGCTATCCATCCACACACACAACCTGAGACCTCCAGCTTGTTCTCAGAGTTGCCCTCACTCTTCCTTGCTGCTCCCCTTGGCTGGCTAACCAGGTAATCAGCTAAAGCTGGCTGACTTACTGACTGGTTGACAGGTTACCCAATCTGGAAAGGCACAGCTGATAATCCATGTGCCCAGTGAAGGATTAGAGGTAGTTAGATCAGTCAAGTGGAACACTGACTGTAACAACTGAAAAAATCTGCCTCTGTGTATGTGAAAATGTGCTGTAGAGCTCAGTGTATGTATGTGTAAATGATTGTTCTACTGCTCTCTGTCAACTACTGATAGGCACAGTGGTGAAACAAATTTACTAAGTTTGTCAACAATTTTAGATAATCAAAATGTTAGGTGCCAGATACATAAAACCTTTTCTAGATTTACAACTAAACTCAGCCAAAGATGTGCACAACCTTGTTCTCTGTCAGATGTATAAAGCACATTTACATACATTCTATTTAAATGGTCAACATTGCGGAAATGGGCTCATGTGCAAGAGCCTGGTTTAAACTCACAGTAAGCAGTATATAGATCAACTTGAACCCTGCTTGAAAAAATCAGCCCTCTCAATTTCTTAAATGGAATCAGTCTGTTGTCGTAATGCAAATGCCAAGGCAGGAGGGTTTAGCAAAACTACACATGGTTGTTGAAAAAGCAAACAACATAGCTCAATTTTAGCTGCATTGCACCATGACATCAGCCAGGAAGATGCTGCTTTGGAGAAGTAAAAACATGCAAGCACACATTCCTGCTAGGTAACTTTGTAACATAAATTCTCTATTTCTGCTGTTTACCTTGCCTAGTTTACCTTACCTATCCTGTCAATAAGTATTGCAAACTGTTGTGATGTGTAACACAGGTATAAACGACAAACACCCACTAGTGCAGCCCCATGCACTTATTAATGCAGTACTGAATCCTCAGTTTGCCATTAATGGTTGTGGGCAAATCCTGTTTGCATACCAATACTTACACCTGCTCCATCACTCATTAAACTTTATGGAAAGAATGCCAAATAGAAGAAAACTTGTTTTTTACAGACTGTGACATAATATCACACTTACATTGGTGTAGAAAACAAGTAAACCCGTTTGAAGTCTATGTGAGTTGTGCACACTGTGTTTGTATGAACACCAGTTTGTGTGTGGGATGTGGTGATGGATGTTTTTTGTGTGTACACCCTTAGTTGTGTAGTTCTGTTATACATGAAATGAGACCTGTTTTAAACTGCTGGAGGGTTTTTTTAAAAATGAGGAGAAACATTTAGTTTGCAATCAGAAAAAAAATGTTAGTATGGTTAACAAACAAAAACTTAATTTGGAAAATGTTTGCAGTGGGTACTTTAGTGTAGAGAGTTGACATTGATAATGACTATTTACCAAAGACTGGAATTTCAAGGTAAAACTGATAATGAGGAATTTGCTTAAATTTGCACTAGGTAACTTCTGCTAATGAGCTAGCAAGCTAACGTTACCTCTAGTATTAGACTCTTTGGGAAACAACTTAGATGTGGCTGTTTGTGCCGGCTCGCGCTTTATTCCGTTTGTTGTCTGTCTGTCTTTTAAGTTCAGTTTGAACTGAGACCAAACGGTTGCAGGGAAAGTTGCAGCGGAGTAAACTGGTCCATCTCAGCTCGAGCTCAAGCCGACTGGCGGCGTTGCTTGCAGACTCTCTGTTATCAGCAGAAGGGAATCAGAGCACGGTGAGCTAATCAGCTCGTTCCCACGTCAGCTGCCACTAAGAGGTGCAGCATAGACCAGCCAGTCAGGACAGAGAGTACAGAGAGTATATTTTTCTGTGAAACCTTCGGCCCAGTTGCAAAGAAAACTTCATGGATGGTGTCATTTTTCAACCACTATTACACTGTTTAATCAGGTTATACATTATAATGTCTAAGTTAAGCCAAAACAGTTGAGTTGAGTTTCACTTTAATAATTGTAGTTAGCATATTATTTAATATATGATTAAGTTTTTTTAATGATTGCAGGTATTTGTGGTCTCATTTTAAGTGACAAAATAACCACAAGAAACCAAATATTTATGGAAAGAAGTGACTTTTTAATCAAGAGTGCCTTTCAAGGTCCTCATGTCTGTGTATTCTTGGAAGGCCTTTAGGTCGAAGAATTCAGTTTCTGTGTGTGTGTGTGTGTGTGTGTGTGTGTGTGCATAAAACATAAAAATAATCGATCATTAGTATGAATGCATGCACCTGATATGCTTAATAGACGAAAGAAAGAGAAGGCATGTGCAGAAAAGTGGGACGAGACTGTACAGTCAAGGTTTTATATTAAGTGTCAGAGTTTATGCCAGGATTTTTTTCTCTTTTAATCATGTTTATAGTAAGTGTGCATCGGCAGCAATCCACAGAATATAATAGGGGTGAAGAGTAATGGAAGTTGAAACAGATGCAGTGGAGTGGTAATGTATGTGTCGCCTCACCCTGATACAAGGACACAGACAGAGCGTATTACATCCGCTTTGTGTTTATGTCTCTGAAGTAAATCTCAGGAGGAATGTACATCTGAAACCCCCACAGTCATTCCTCAGACAAAAGGCTTACATATAAAATACACACACAAAAAAAATGTCACAAGTACTAGTGTAATGTATATTAAATCTGTATATGAACACACAAACACTTGCTGAAGAGCATGAAGTAGTATTATTATATAAGTATTTATTTATCAGGCTGTTCTTGTTCATTTTTCTGATGTGTGCACATATTAAAAAAGAACATTAATTTGCATAGTCTGCCTTCAGTTAGTTCACAGAGTATTTTTTTTTAGCATTATTTTTTACTATTTATCATATCATAATTACACTATACATGACACTCTACAAGACACTGACTAGGAAGGAGAGAAAAAAGAGAGGAGAAAAAACGAACAAAAACCAGAAAAAAAACAAAACAAAACAAACTACGTCAACAAAACAAAACAAAACAAAAATCTCTCTCTCATACCCACCCTTGCCTGGGAGACAGAGAGAGGAGGAAAAAAATACAAAACAAAACATGTTCATTAACAAGCACAAACAGACAATGCAGTTGGAGTACAAGATTGTAACTTCACTTCCGCCCATCCCATAGGCCATTAATAGAATGACTTAAGAGAGCATCAGAACTCTATATATTAATTACAGTTATTATCATTATCATTATCACTATTATTATAATCATTGTTATCTTTAATCATTATTGTTACCATCACCATTGTTATTTTTATCACTTTTTAAATATACTTAAAGATATTCAGGGAATTGGAACAGAATAGGGCACAGTTTGTTTAGTGACCAGTTACAGGAGCTGGTCATCCCAGGTGGGTCCACCACTGGTCCATAGGTTCATTTAAGTAATATGACACGAGAGGGAGTGATGTTGCAATGTAGTATCATCATGGTTGTGATTGTCTTCGGCACTCAGCCCACAGCCTCGTGCCTATGACCAAACCACAGCCGTGACGATATTACAGTACAGCATCACGACCTCAAGTGTGATATTGCTTTTATGCAACAGTTCAACAACAGTTTAAATAGCGATACTGAGTGAGGAAATGTTGAAGAAAGGTGACAAAATACATTAAGTATTTTATTTAGCTCTGCCAACAAAAACCGTTCCCTCAAGATTAAACTCTCACTGTTGCCTTGGCAACGCAGCGCACACAGGCTGCTGCTGCTACGCCAGGCACCACGCTACTTTGTATCAGCATACAAATTGATCTGCACGTTGCCGTTGATTGTGCAGCCAGTGAAATAAGTGTCGGGTGAAAGCAGAAATAAAGTGAAAGCAAATAAAGTGTAACCAGCAACTTTCATCGTAGTATCAGCAATTGGCTGAAGCCCAGGTAAATTTGCAATTTTACAGATCACACTGCTTAAAACGCATGTGCACTCAGTCGTTCAGAAGTGTGGTAAAATGTGCTGTGCTTATTTAAGACAAACATATACAATAGAGTGGAAGTGTCACTGAAATCGTGGCAGACAAATTACTCCAAAGAACAAGAGAAAGATGGATGACAACAGATGAAAGCTAAAAGTTGAGGCCCTGATAATAAATGAGTTCAGAAACTGGAGGATAATAGTCATGAGCCTTAAAAGTCAGTCAAGTTAAGTGGCTCAGTGTTTTAATGAATGATGGTGCATTAGTTCAAAGGAAAACTGAAAATCCATAAAGACAACACACAACATTTTTTTTTTTTTAAATTATAATTTATAATTGAGCAGTTAAGTCATATATTCTCTATGAGTGGGCCAGAGCTAAAAGGTTTTATCCTGCCCCACACACACGCACATGCAGTGCACATCCAAAAATCTGATCCGTTGCTACGCTGGGACAGGGCTCAATGTTGTGTTGCTTTATTTTGATCAGTTACACAGGCATCTACTCAAATTAGATTCCAACAGACTGCAAAAGGCCAACCCCTTCCATCTACCTGTCACAATGGGTGACAGTTGTATCAGCTAATTGTAATTTCACGTTTTAACACGCAGGTTCCTCATACACTGACAATCTCGAAATGACTGCTAGTGTTTTCAGTTATCCTAATATTCAAATTACACTCTATGTTTACGAGGTTATAACATTTAGAATGTTATGACACAGTAATTGTCGGAGGATGAAAAACTTTAAAAAGGGCAAAGAGGTTATAACTGTCTCTTGTGATGACACACATGTTGTACATTCACCTAAGAATAAACACTTTAATTTGGCAAAAATCTGGGTTACAGAACATACAACACAGTGTCCGTGTGCCTTTCATTAGACAGCCCCCAAGTGAAACCACATACATCCATACACTCTTGCAGTATTTCAAAGATATATTCCCATGAGAGGCATCTCAGGAAAATATTAAGTAAAGTTTCGGTGATATAGCTCATAAGGTTTATCTGGAAAGAAAATGCATTCTTGGGCTCGTTGTTATTTCCAACATTTGGTGAACAGTGAATGAAGACCGTATGAGAGACTGGTTTAATGTGCTATAGATGAATTTGGAAACATGGTTTCATGAAGCAGAACAGTTGATGCTGAAAAACTGAAAACAGCCCCTGAAAACATTTGGTGTCATTTTTTTGTTTAGATATTCATGACTTAAGATACGATAAGATAACCTTTATTGATCCCCAGAGGGGATATTCAGGTGTCACAGCAGTACAGGGACAGAATAGGTGGTAACGTGTAGAGTTAAGAAGAATATGTCAAAATAAATACACGCAAAATAAGAATAAGAATAAATAAGTTAAAATAAAATTAATAAATAAATCTGGTGCAAGTAATACTGTTACATGAGGTAAAGTGTAGATTCCGGACAGTTAACAAAGTGACAAATGACAAGATAAAGTGACATGGTATGATGTATTTCAGCCAGTTGTGTAAAGTGACAGTATGATATGCACACATGACATGACATACAACATACAAACACGAAATGGCACGATGACATGTCATGATGATAACATGATATGTCTTGATACAACATGATTGCATAGAACTAGATGTGACATGATGTATTAGTAAGTTGCAGCTGTTCAACCTAAGAACATGAATGTATACAGGTGCAAGGTGCGTGGAGGGGGGGCGCTATTTAGAGCATGTTAGACTGTCGCTTCTGCTGCTGTTGTACAGCCTGATGGCAGTCGGCACGAAGGAGCGCCTGAAGCTTTCAGTTTTGCACCTGGGTGGGATGATGTGGTGGCTGAACGAGCTGAACATGTGCCACAGCTCATCATGGAGAGGGTGAGAGGGGTTGCCCAGAATGGCCTCGATTTTGTCCCTCATCCTTCTCTCAGCCACTGTCTCTAGTCTGCCCAGTTCCAGTCCAACCACAGAGCGGGCCTTCCTCACCAGCTTGTTGAGTCTCTTGGCCTCACAGGTCATCATGCCACCTCACCAGCACACCACAGCAAAGAAGAGCGTGCTAGGCACAACTGATTGATAAAAGATTTTCAGGAGCCTGTTACAGACATTGAAAGATCTGAGTCTCCTCAGGAAGAACAGCCTGCTCTGTCCTTTCCTGTCCCGTTTATTGTTGATGTGGACCCCAACGCACTTGGATGAGTCCACCCTCTCCACTTCCTCCCCCCTGGATGGTGAGTGGAGTAGGGAGCCTCCTGTTCCTCTTGTAGTCCACCACTGCCTCCTTGGTCTTGCTGATTTTGAGTTTTAGCTGGTTGCTGTTGCACCATACAACAAAGCTCTCTATCAGTCCTCTGTACTCCCCCTTGTCATCATCGCTGATGCATCCAACAATGGAGGAGTCATCCGAGAACTTCTGGAGGTGACAGAAACCAGAGCCGAAGTGGAAGTCTGAGGTCAAGAGAGTGAAGAGGAATTGTGCCAGAACAGTTCCCTGGGGTACTCCAGCTTAGTTTGTCACCACCTCAGAGACACACCCGTCCACTCTGACATACTGGCCGGCCAATGAGAGAGTCCAAGATCCAGGCTGTGATATCAAGGTGCAGTTGCATATCAGTCAGCTTGTCCCTCAGGAGACTTGGTCGAAGGCACTGGAGAAGTCAGTGTGTGGCTGATATGCAAACTGCAGTGGGTCTTGGTAAGCAGTGAGCAGTGTCGTCAGGTGTTTAAGCACCAGCCTCCCAAATGTCTTCATGACGCGAGACATGAGTGCCGCAGGTCTGTAGGCACTGAGAGTGCTGGCACATGTTTTCTTTGGTACTGGGATGATGCAGGAGGTCTTCCACAGGTCGGGCCCCTTCTTCAGCCTCAAGGAGAGGTTGGAAAGGTGCAGAAAGATTCCTACCAGCTGCCCAGCACACACTTTGAGGACCCTTGGGCTAGAGAGAAACTTAAAAAGAAAGTTCATGTAGAGAAAAAAAGTCTTAGCATCAGATCCGCAAAGATGGATTGCACCTGCTGATAGCACTATGATTTGTGAGAATTAGCATGTGCAATCTTCCCAGTTTTAGCTCCCTATCCACACAAGAATTTGTGCTTATCATATGCTGGTGCTAACATGCCCACAAAGTTTGACAGGTGAGCCCAATCTGCCCTCCTTTTGCTTTAAATTGAGTAAGCTGATCCTTTCCCAGTGTTTCAGTCTTTTCTTCATATTTCAAAACACAGACTGGTTCATAATGGACACTGCACATTACATTTTGCAAAAATATATATATATATTAGTGTTGGGTTAAACGATTATTTTGGTAATCGATTAATCTAGCAAATATTTTTTCGATTCATCGATTAATCTAACGATTAAT
>JAPQLA010000002.1:675042-715789 GCA_029822935.1 Naso vlamingii | reverse complement strand
GTTGTTGAGATACAGGTAAATGACTTTATTGTGCTGTTGGCTGTGAGTGTTCAGGTAAATTCAGATGCAGGTGTGAAATTATGTCAAATACCACTCCTTCCATGCTGTCTGCTTGTTGCTGTGGCTGGACTAAATTAGCGTATTATTTTTGCTTTAGAGCTGGAATTGTAGGTAACTTCTGCAGTGCCATAGTAAATTATAAGGCTGCAGTCCATCATAATTTACATAATTTGCATTTGCATAATTTACAACCTCCTCCTCAAAACTAGTGTCGGCCTCCATATTTCCTTGGTGTTGTCAGATGTCTGTCTGTAGAGCGACTCCCTTTGTCTACGTCACAGCTGTGGCCCCGAGGTTACAAAATACAAGCACAAAAACATAAAACAACTTCAGAGGTCACTGTACTGTATATATAAGCATATTATTATGAAAATCTAGTTCCGCATTATTTTCCTACACGTTGAGTGACTGGGGTCTCCAGCCTGCACCATGCTCTTAAACTGAGAATCAACTAATGAGTTTCGATCAGTGAGCCATATATAACTGATTTTTGTGCAGATTTGTAGAGAATTATACTTACTCTTTTGCACACATGTACCAAAACAATGCAATTTGCTTGAGTGAATGAGAAATTCTCATCTGTTGTGAACAACCACATCATTGTTCAAAGGTTAGAACTAAGTGTTTTGAAAAATGCTTTTCTTGTTTTCAAATTGAGCCAAAGCAAATGGAAAAAACTGTAAGTAATGCCTTACTTTAAAAAAAAAAAAAAAAAGTTATCTATTGATGAGTAATACATTACAGTTGTTGAGTAACTACCCCAGCACACACAACACTGTTGGTTAATAATTGTAGGTGATTTCTACCTTAAAAGAGCACCCTGTACAAACGTTTTATTATAATTGTTGTTATTATTGTTATAAGTTGTCGTAACAGAGTTTGAAATATCAGTCTGTTCATTTGAAGCATCTTCCTGTGACAAGCTGACTGAAGCTGTGTTTTGAGTCACCAAACAGCCTTACTTTGATCCATGATATTTTTATCAACTCATTGTGTTGGATCTTAAATGCTTTCACACATTATATCTCAAATGGTTTGGTGTGATTTTTATTTGTTTAGTTCGGTTTGTTACTCATTTTACCTATTTTGCATTAACAAAGAATCCTCCTAATAGGGCAGTGATATTTGTATGAATTGTTACAGATCAAAAATGTATTGTTATTTTCACATTAGAACATCTGTTTAAACAAAATGCGACAGCCGGAACACATTTTTTACTTGCTCTCACACTTCATTGTGTGTGAGAGAAAGGAGGCACAAGTTATCAGGCACTAAGCAGTTATTTCTTAGTTGAATTATGCAGAGTGAACTGTTTCCCTCCCTCAAGACAAGCAGCCTGATGGGGTGTGTGAATGTGCTAACTGAGTGCTGGGCTATAAGAGGCTTTGAGAGATGAGCTTAGGACCTAGCATGGATACCTCTCTCGGAGTCTCCATCTGAATTTACTCTTTTATCCCATCCGTCTAATTTCTTTCTCGATCAACACTAGAGGTAAGAAATTAAAAAAAAAAAAATGATTTATATTTTAAATTATTAGTTATGTTGTGTTTTTGACGGATTTTCAGTTTTTTCTTCCTTTCTCGGATTTTAATTGAACAGTAGGGTTTGTTAGTTGGTATATTTTTATTTCAGCAGTTAATGTGTTTGCTGCATGTATTTAAGTAAAATCTCTGTATGAAAAGCAGCATAACTGCATAATGAGCTACTTTAAACTCACACAAACGTAAATCTTGTGCAAATTTGTACATTTATATTTTACTTTGTAGATGTGTTATCCAGTTTGAATCATGTAATCTGTAATATGTACAAAATTATTTTTAATACAGTTTTACTGTGTTAGATAGTTCTTTAATTGAAAGTGTCATAGAAGTTAAATTAGTTTTTTAATTCTAATCAAAATAGTAATTGTTATTACTTAATTATTTACTTAATATACACAGCATATTCAGCTGCTGTACTTCTGTGTGGGATGCGTGAAATGAATGTTATTTACCAAGTTTACATGCATTAAAATTTTAAAGAAAATTTGTCAGTATGAAATAACCAAATGTCCTTTTCTACCTTTTTCAGTTTTTAACATTGATACAGCAATAGATTACTTAATGGAAAGCAAAAGTCAGACATAAAGGCAAACATTTACACAAAGTGGTTGTTGAAGTATAACAGAGGTTGTTACACGCTACGCTCTTACCTTCTTGCACACACACACACACGCACACACACATATCTGTATAATGCAGTGGTTGGCAACCCGCGGCTCCGGAGCCGCATGCGTCTCTTTCGTCCCTCTGCTGTGGCTCCCGTGGCTTAGAGAGGGCGAGCTCATTTTGGGAAAAAAAAAAGGGAAATAAATAATTGCCTTTTAATTTAAACAGATTTTTATTTTATTTATTTAGTTTTTTTTCGTTGTAATAGTTATTTCTTTGGAGAGTGAGGTGCTCTTGTGACATGAAAATATAACTTGTTTTAATATTTTGTCGATTAAAATATGCATCACGTCCTGTATGCAACACCGGTTGCCACCAGACAAGTGACTTATTTTATTTAGTGGTCAAATAGGTTTTGTGGCGGGGCACCCGGTGGCTCAGTCAGTAGAGCAGGCGCCCCATATACAGAGGCTATGTCCTCGCGCAGCAGACCCAGGTTCGATTCCACCTGTGACCATTAGCTGCATGTCATTCCCCCTCTCTCTCCCCTGTTTCCTGTCCACTCTTCAGCTGTCCTGTATAATAAAGGCACAAAAGCCCAAAAAAATATCTTAAAAAAAAAAAAGGTTTTGTGGATCCAAGTGGGTTTTAATTTGGTGGGAAACGGGCCCAAATGGCTGTTTTAATGCTAAAGGTTGCCGACCCCTGGCATAATGGAATACAGATGCATGTGTGTGGCAACACATCAACTCTTCTCTGTTTTGCTGTTAAGAGAAGGTTGTCTTTCAAATTCAGTGCAGAGTAGGAACATTATCCATTATCCAGTTTCTGTCAGCAGCAGCAGATTAATAAACTTTTTAAGGTAGACTAAGTGCAAGTGGCTGTCGAGTTATTGCAATTGAACTGTGTCACCACACAGAAAAATTCTGCTCTGCTGTTATCAGCATTAAGCAACGGTTCCTGGGTGATATATAACCTTACTTAATACTAATACTTTCATATGCAGTTACAAGTCAGGACACCTTGATGTGTTTTGTCAGATGTGTCATTAGGTCACTGTTCAGAATTTTTTTATGTGTTTGCTCATTCATTTAAGAAAAACTTAATTATGTTATTAAAATTGATTGTTACATATTCACTTATGTATTTTCTCTCTCTTCCATTCTTAGGATGCAATTCATCAACATCTGTCTGAAGCAGTCTCTCCAGCCAAAACAACACTGTACAGATAGGTAAACAAGAGCACCTGAGGAGCCCTAACAAATATTCAGCCCTGTGGACATGAAGATCACAAGCCATCAATAGATCATTTCAAGAGACAAGCCTTATAGAACACTGACCACAATAAATTCACCTTGAGCTTTAGTTGATTCACATTTTCTTTTCCTGTGGTGCGGTTTTAAACCTCCTACATCCAACCTCCCACTGTGCCCTCAGAAGTGAGATGCCAGTCTTGCTAAATAACGACACTTCCTTTAGCTCCAAGCAGGAGCTCCTTGATCTGCAGGATTGCCCTCCCAGCGGGGTTGCCTCTCTGGACACCCCCAGCCCCCCAGACTCCCAGATAGGTAGCCCAATAGGCTCAGGCCCCAGAAGCCCCAGCAGCCCTGAAGCTGTTGTCTCTGCTCAGCCCCCTATTTTCACTGGGGCTTCCACACTACCAGGGCAGCTATATGGGGTGGAAATGAGAGTCCATGTAGAGACTCCATTGGGTTTAAAGCTGATTTCTACTGACTTGGACCAACGATGTGGCTGGGGGGCTCTGAAGCCAAAATTTATCCAAGTTTTCAATACCTCTCGTTGGTTGCTGTTCTTTCTTTGTGTGGCCTCATTCCTCCAGGGGATGATAATCAATGGCTTCATAAACACAGTGGTCACCTCCATTGAGAGGCGTTTTGACCTGCGTAGCTACCAGGCCGGCCTCATCGCCAGCTCCTATGACATCGCTGCGTGCGTATGTCTGGCTTTTGTCAGTTACTTTGGTGGGACAGGACACAAGCCTCACTGGCTGGGACTGGGGGTGCTGATCATGGCACTTGGCTCTCTAGTGTTTGCCTTGCCTCACTTTACCACACCCTACTACCAGGTCAGCCTGCCTGAGCACACAGGGATGTGCTCTGCCAACCATACAAGCCCATGCCAGGAGAAGGAGGGCGGTGGATTGTCCAGCTATCGTTTTGTTTTCATGCTGGGTCAGTTTCTACATGGTGTGGGTGCTACGCCTCTTTACACGCTAGGGGTAACATACCTGGATGAGAATGTGAAGTCCAACTATGCACCTGTTTATATTGGTAGGTCATATCAATAATTCATTTCATACTGCACTGTGCTGTTGTTGTTGTATGCTTCTTTTGCTACAAAATGTGATGCAGATTTGCAATTAGTGAGAGCTTGACTTCATATAAGGTGTGACCTAGACTGCATTTTTAAAAGTCTGTTTTGCTGTTTTAAACAGTTAGTGGGCAGTTAAAAGAGTTAAGTGAAATTGTTTTTAGGTCAAACATTTTTTAAACTTGCATAAATATTGTCATGTACGTTCATACAAACATGCATTTGTGTTTTCCATGTACATAAATACAATGTATATACATGTATGTATGTAAACATACATTCTACATACATGTAGCACACAATTTTCAGAAACTCTGGCTGCTCTCGAAGCATGAAGTGCAATCACCTTATTAATTTACATCGCACAACACAGCAAATATTGCACATTAATGACAAATTAATTTAAATTTAACTAATTGTTTAGCACACGCATGCAGTTTGTCCAGTCCACAACACTGCAGGTGCAGGGTCATCTCTGCCATGCCCCATCGAGCAGAAACAGTCCAGCAGTGTCAAGAACCAAGATAAATCCACACAATCCTACATGACAAAACATGTCCAGAGAAGAAATTGCATCAGCATATGATGAAAAATGCAAACATTTCATGAACATTACATCAGGTAAAGTTGAGTTTGCTATTAACTTAAGCTTAATGACATTATTGTGTCTGACATAAAAAGCCTAGAATCTTCCCCAGTCAACCCCTATCGTGGGGTCGTGTCCCAGAGGCCATTATTACAGACACCAGTACCCAAAATGAAGTTTTGTCTGTGTCTTAACTCTAGACTCATGCTTCAAGTAATTACAAATGTACATGCACCAAAATACGTGTAACTCAGGTGCTGATCATGACCAAATGATGTAATTTGGAGTACTTACTCTTGAAAGGTATAGCTTGCACCTATTACATGCACACTCCTGTGCAGCACTCCGTTTCAGCACAATAGGAACAGTTTTGCGAGATTTTGATTCCACCTCATATGAACTGTATAACTTAAAATAATGGCTGTCTCATCAGCCACATTGCATCACAATGTTTGACCCCTACTTCTTTGAGTTTAAATTGTTTTAATTTTGATTTAAAGTGTTTTATGCTATGAACTGATTAATTTATTAACATTGTCTTTATGCATTATATTACTACAGTATAAGAAGCAGAACTGATTAGCTATATCAGAACCAGTGTCAGAGCCCTTGGAATTTAATAATAATAATTAGCTCAAACCTCAGTCAGTTGAACAATAAAAAATAAAGGTGGACTAAACTAACAGGGCCATCAGTCAAGGATAGAAAGCAAACCAATACCCAGTTGAAGAGTCAGTGATGTTGGATGTCCATACAGCCACACAGCTACACATGTTCAAGCTACATTATCAAAGAACACAAGACAACAATCTACAAGTGCGCAAGCCAAGTGTGCCCTGCTGTTATAAAATTATTCTGCACGCATAGCAGTTTACAAAACAAGCTCCCGTCCTCCTCGCTAGCATTTTCACTTTCTCGGCTAGTAGTGGAGTGAGCAGCCAGATACTTGCTAGACGTGCAGAGTTTAGTTGTAAGAAGAGATAGAGGAAGTTTATAAGCAGAACACACAAGGCCACAAGATTCTTTTTCTGCTCTTGCTTCTTACATTTTAGACAACATGTATGCACCTGTATTTCAAAGTCAGAGGTCATAGCACAAACACATATATACACAGACAGTGAGACTGCAAGGCAGAAGGACAAAGTAACAGAGAGCAGAGAAGAGAGGAGAAGATGATTATGAACTGCCCCCTGTGACGGAAAAGTCACTGACAAGTGAGACAGGAATTGATGTGCACAAAATTGTAACCTCTAATACTGAGAACCGGATAGATAGAAGTGCTTCTTGGACAGAAACAACCAAATGTGTTTTGCATGCACTCTGACACACAGGCATATATGCTGTAGGTGGTGTTATAGAGTATCTCCACCATTAGCATTTACTCTGTACATATGGCAGTCAGAAGTACAAAGAGTCCCTAAATTGTGCCTTTTTCCCTTTGACAGCTTCAATAAACAGCAGAACATATTGTTATCCATTCAAGGAAATGCTCATACAAAAATACACAAACACACATGCACATGTTTCTCACTTCAATGTCCTTTTTAATCATGAAACATTAACTTTGTAGACACAGAGCTCAGTAAAGAACAATAGGGCAGTTTTAACATGTAGGACAGGAAGAGGAAAGTAGGAAACAGGAGGTAGACAGCTACTGTTCCGACACACCCATGCCTGCCTTCGCATCTGTGATCTTCCTCTCTATCTCTCTCCCCAGGGATTTTCTACACAGCGGCCATTTTAGGTCCAGCAGCAGGCTACCTGTTGGGAGGATACTTCCTTAACATTTATACAGAGATTCACCTGACGTGAGTCTACTTTGGATAGCAGAATGAGTATACACTGGAATACACTGGAACAGACCATAATAATACAAACTAGAGTTTATTAGACTAGAACAAGCTAGAATAGTACAGACTGGATTACATTAAAATAGAAAAAAATACATTCTAGAAAAATTATAGAAAATAACATACAATAATATATTGTAATTGAACAGAATATAGCAATAAGCCCCACAAGGCTCAGTTTAGGGTAGCTAAGGGGCATTGTCAGGCATGGCATGAAGCAAGTGCCTAAAACCTCCTTAGCAGTTCCAAAACTCACTGTAAATCTCGGCTTATTGCTTTCGTAAAACGGTTTAACACCTGGCAAGATTTCTTAAACACATAGCACCCAAAAATGCAATAAATTTATTGATAACAAATACTCATTCTTCCACCAAACATTCCTGTTTTGGTATATCATGCATGAAATGGCACTCAAGTCATTGCCATAATTCCACAAGCTGGTCTCCCTTTTTTTTTTATAGTCCACTTGGCTCGGGGCACAGTTTTGTTTATGTTCATTGCCATGTTTGTGACTAAGTAAGCAATGGTCGGTTGCTGACGCGGTTGCTGACGCGTCTTGGTCTGTTCGCTCTCATTGGTTACTGCGGGTGTTCGGGCAGCCCAACTTGGATTGTAAACATTAAACATCTTTGATATTTACGATTGAGATCGGGGAGGCTCTGACTTGATCAGGAGCAGTAAAATACTCGCATTGACACTATACACTTGAGGAGTATTTGAACAAATAATCATTCGCAACCAAGCTGTGTATTGGGCCACACACCCCCGATTGTTGGGGGGGGGAATCTAGTGTGTAGCCAGCACTGGGGCGCTAGTAAGGAATCTAAACCAAGTGCCATTGATTAATTTAAAATCAATATTTAGTTCTTTCTCAGCACTAACAGCAAACAGATCACATTGTCTGTTTGTCGGTCCCAACTACAGTATCTCTCTCATTAACTTTCAACACTTGCTCGGTCTCCTCCATACTATCCTCTCTTTCCACCACCCATCCAGGCTTAGCATACCCAATAAATGAAAATCAACAACAAAATATGACATTTTGGAACAATTTGCTCAGTACAGTAATACTGTTGTAATACGGTCACAGCTGTATGCAGTATTTTACAAGAACTTCAAACATGGCGTTATCAATCTCAATCAAGGGCCGGGACTATCCATTTTGTAGCAGACCACAGTATGATGAATAAAATGGTCTAAAATAATCCAAACTAGATCATGATGAAAAAAATAGAATGGAATAGAGCAGGGCTATTCAACTTCACTAGCAAATGGGCCAAACAGGACAATGACAGGAAGTTTGAGGACCAAACAGAATATTCATCAATTATTGGGAAAAAAAAATAACTCTAGTAACAGTAGCCTAATATATATTACCACAGGTAATAAACTAGTCACGTGCTTCCCTTTTCTTTCACTTTAATCTGAAATGATTATATTTAGTTCCAGACAGCTGTGAGTCCATACAAAAATGAAAGCTATCAAACATTCATACAGACGTGCAAAAGTTATATCTAACAAACAAACAAACAAAAATTAAACCCTGTGTTTTTTGGCATGTCCTTATCCACAAATATAGAAAACAAAATGAGTATAGAAAATAATACTCAGTCATAGTCAGGTGACATGTATCTTCAAGAGCACTTCCAAAGCAAGAAGAATGTAGTAAAACAGCAAACATCAGATTAACAATAAATGAGCCTTCTCTATCAAAAACAATTCAAAGCAGAAATTAAGTTGTTGCAGCAGGTCCATATCCCAAAATGCTAAATGTAAAATGAACATAGTGAAACAGTATCCATCAGATAAACAGTAAATAAGTTTCAATAACATTTCCGAGCAGAAATATGGTGCTGATATTTTGATAATACCATTAAAAACAAGCAAACATAAGGGGCTTGTAAGTGCCCGTTTGTGTTTGCACGGGTGAAGGAAAGACACAATCTCCTGGTGGAGTTCACAGAAACGGTCCAAAACCTTTCCTTTGCTAAGCCATCTGACATTGTTATGAACCAGTAAGTTGGTGTGCTTGGCAGATGTGTCAGCAAGCTACAGACGGAAGAGGCAATGTTGAAGGCTGGAGGTCGAGCGGATAAAATTCACAATGTTCATAACACTATCCATGGTGTTTTTCAGATCACCGTTGAGCTTTGCGCAGTACAGACTGATGAATGATGCGATGTAAAAACTGCATTTGCAGGACTATGGCTGCCAGCCTAGCAACCAGCCCTTGCATGCTGCTGATCATAGCTGGAGCGCCATCTGCAACCAACAAGCAAACTTTCTTTAAATCCAGTTCAGTTAAAAAAATCTGACTATATTCTGAAAAATCACCTCACCTGTAATGTGTCCCTCTAATGAAATAAGTCCCAGTAGGTCCTCCCAAAAGCACACTCCTTCAAAAAACCTCACATACGTACACAGCTGGGCGATATCTGTACAGTCATTTGATTCATCCACAGCTATAGATATACACTCTGCTTTTCGAAGGTTTTCTAACAGCTTCCATGCGACATCCTTTGCTCGTAGCTCCACTCTGCGAAGAGTTGCTGTGTCAGAGAGGGGCGCTTTTTTAATAGATGAGGTGATGCTTTTCTTAACTTTTCCATCAACAATCATTTCATCAATTATCGCAAGCATGCAATCTTTAACAGTCTCAGCCTCTGTAAATGGCCTCCTCTGTCTGGTTAATGTCCATGCTACACGTAGAGATGCTATCATGGGTCTTTCTTGTTCTGTACAAAAGTGACCAATGGCACACTGACTTGAAAAGATGCAGTCCTTGCACTTTTCTTTTCTGTTCCTTCGAACCCTCTGGAAAACTGGCAGAAAATGAGCCATGATTCGACTTGAAGTGCCTTTTCACATTGTACTCTCACATCATAGCTATGGATTCGCTGCACAACAAAAAATTGTTGCCCGTTGTGGCTAGCAGGGTAAATAAATACTTTTCAGTCCATTCGCTTTGGAATTGGCGATTTTCATAGTCAACTTTATGACGCTATGGCTTTGAGAGAGACATTTTGCGGTTTGTTGCCAGCTCAGCTAACGAGACTGCGGCACACCTGCCCTGAGTGCAAGTGTGGCTTGGGTTGCAACCAATCACAGCCCACAGATGCATTTACTGACGTTCAGGTCTGATTGAGGCAAAATTGAAAATCAACTGCCCTGGGTTAGATGTGTCAAAATGAGGCATGTACTTTTGTCTTTCCATATTGAACAAGACGTATTTGCGGCAGTCTTGTGGGCCATAGAAAATTTCAAATGGGCCGTATCCGGCCCGTGGGCCGCCAGTTGAATAGGCCTGGAATAGAGTATCATAGAACAGAACAGAACCGAACAGGCTAGAGTGTAACAGAGTAGACCAAACTGAAGCATAACAGACTAGGTAGAAGTATTTAAAATAGAACAGAAATGTGTATAATATTTGTAATGTGTATAATATGTGTAGAATTTTACACAATTTATGTTTGTGTGTGTGTGTGTCATGACAGGACAGAGATGACCCCAGAGAACCCATTATGGGTTGGTGCTTGGTGGATTGGCTTTTTAGCAGGCGGTGCAGCAGCTCTGATTATAGCAATTCCCATCCTGGGCTACCCACGACAGCTGCCAGGTACTGCTCCTGTCCATTGCGCACATACAAAGACACTCAAATTGTCACAGGAAGTAAAGAAGCAAAAGAGCATTTACAATTCAACTTTTATTTCAAATAGGAATATAAAGTTGCAGTGGAATAACGACCATCCTTAACAGCCTTACTTACCTTTCTTCTGTCTCTTTCTTTAGGATCTCAGGAGTTTGTGGGCATGCGGGTGTCAGAGGCCCACCAGCTTAAGGATGGAAGCCACACCACAGCCTCAGACCCTCAGTTTGGCAAATCAGTTAAAGACATGCCAAGGTAGTGCACTTACTTCCACTAATGCTAAATGCATTTATATAGTCGGACAACACAAGTCAGCATTTACTCATTCACAAACAAACAGCTGGAGCCTTCTCTACAAAGTGCCAGCTTTCTCATCAGGAATTCATATACACATACTCACACAACAATGGAACAACTCATCTGAGAAATCTGAGGTTCAGAATCTTCCCCAAGTACACATCGACATGCAGAATGGAGGACTGAGGGATCAAACCAGCTACCTTCTAATGAGTAGATGACCTGTTTTAAATCCTGAGCTACAGCATTTTTATAGATTATCTTCCATCTTGTGATCCGGTCAGAGCCCTTTTCTCAAAAAGGTGGTGAATATTTTTACCAGAAACTGGTAAGAAACAAGTTATATGTTTTAAAAGGTAAATATGCAACATTCAGTGTAACTGGATACGGCACCGGAGCAGCAGCACCTAAACAAACAAAAGAGAAATCTTAACATGTACCACTCATGAAACAATCAAACTATGAAGGGTTGATTTAAGATTCATTTATTTTATCACGTTACAGCAGGGCTGTATTATAAAATGAAGGCTGTAATTTTTGCTTTTTGCTTCTATAAATAGATTTTTAAAAGATAAATAAATAAATAGTAAAAAAAATAAACAATTGCCAATATTGGTGTGTGGTTGGTACATTGAAAATATCACAACCAATGGCGTGCAGAATGGAGGACTCAGAGATCAATTAAAAAATGTAACCGAGTTAGTCACTATTAAGTTCTGTGATTAATCAGGATTAATTGTGATCAAAATACTAATATTTGATTGTATATTTTGGAGGAGATAATACAAATACATGTGTGGCATTGCTGGAATAAAGAAATGCATGACAAAGTGGTTAGAGGAATCTTTTTTTCAAGTTTTGGAACTGCTCAGTATAACCGACTGTGAAAGCTGCAAAGCTGCAGGAAACTGTTGAACTGGACCTGTGACCCCTAAGACACAAGCCTGCCTCTCTAACCATTAGGCTTTGAACTTAGACAGTTTCCCACAGTGCTTTAGATTTTAGGTGGACACCAACTGTGGACAACACACGCCCCTGCCCTAACTACCACTGTATTAGTGTTGTCAAACACATCGATTTTTCAATATTGATAACTAATATCCTTATATTCAATCCTGCACTAACAATAGAGGCTGTTTTTACTTCTGTCTCTCTTCTTCTACAGTAAGTTGATACACACACGAACACACACACACACACACACACACACACACACACACACACCACACACAGGCTTAAGTTCCCACACAGCCCCGCCTGCCCTCACTCACTGCAGTCTGCTCCTCTCTCGCCTGTCCGTTCCTCTGTTTGTTTCATCCCATTAGGTTGTTTAGTTGCAGATTGTCAGTGCCACCATGCCACAGGACCTCTGCAACCAGTTTTGTTAAAAGGATAACAGCAAGGGGGTTGCCCCAGGTAAACAGATGCACTCCGGAAAGTAAATTCTGACTTCAAAATAAAGTCACACGCCGCAATTTATTTGTGTTAAAAAAACATCAGCGCTTTAAGCCTCTCAAATTAAACGCATGCATTAACGTGTTAACACATTAACGTTTACAGCCCAACCAGAAACCTAAATCTTTTCTCCTGCTCCTCCTCAGCTCCAGTGTTGTTGATAGGGTGTGTGTATTTGCATTCTCTTTTCGAAAATCAACAGTGGCTACTTGGATTTTCACCTCTTCACACGTACAGGTTTTCTTGTTGAGTGGTAATTTTGTATTTGTAATCAACACATTTGTTGTCTGCCCATTACTCGCAAAAGCTTGATCCAGCTTTTGGGGTGGAACCAATCTCTGAAGATATGGACAGAACAATCTGATATCTTGTTGCTGAGTTAGCCCATGTCTTATTTACAAACAAAAATGTCTTATTTACTCCTTTAATTAATTAATGGAAAGTAGGTTGGATCAAGGAAAAGCCCAGATCCAAGCTGGGTTAGTTGAGCTCTGATGCCAGTTCTTACTCCTCTCTTCCTGTGACTGAGTGTTCAGGAATGCCTTTGGCAATAATTGTTTCAAGGCAGGCTGAACTAAATACAAACACTAGTGTGTTTTGGTAATTAAACTACATTTAAGAAAAGAAAGCTGCAGAATTTAGGGAGCTACTGGCCCATACATACATATGTACATGTGTGGCTGTCGTAAAGTAAAGTTTTAAGCCTACTCTTACTCGACTGAAGATGGAGCCACAAAACAAGCCTCCATCCATTCATGAACGGATTTAACTATGAAGGAAATGCAAAATCTTACATTTCCAGACAAGGTTAATGTAGACAGTTTATGAATGCTGGAAGCCCAGCCTGTTTTCAGTTTGCAGTTTTGTTTACTTTTAGGTCAGAAACCAGTGTGCCATCTCTGTAGCACTAGGGATTACAGAGAGAGAGAGAGAGAGTAAGGCAATAAATCACTGCATGTTATGCAACATGACGATATATCTTAGATCTAGTAAAGTGTTTCTTTATGTGGAGCGTCTCTAGGCAGTTGAGATTAGAGCAGCCTGGTTTAATTAAAAAGGAAGCTTAAGTTAATTCAGTTAGTTGCACACATTATTGCCCTGACTTTTGCTTCTCTTTCTTTTTCCAGATCTGTGCTGCTCCTTTTAAAGAATCCCACCTTCCTTTTCCTGTGCTTGGCAGGGGCTACTGAGGCCACCCTCATTGCAGGCATGTCAACATTTGGTCCAAAGTTCTTGGAGTCCCAGTTCAGTCTTAGTGCATCTGAGGCTGCCACATGGTTCGGTGAGTGACCAATAAATTGGTAAAATCATACAAATTGTGATGCAGTCCAGTCGAAATGCAAACGGTTAATTAAATGTGTTTCTAAGACATCTCAGCTCTTTTTTGAATGAAATTCTCATCAGTGGTCCTAAGTTAACCATAACGCAGACTTTTGCTGGTTCCTTTGGAGAAGTTGAAGACATTAAATATCTATAATCCAACATTTTGTTTCCGTGGACCTTGTATTTCACAACCACAACAAACTGTTTCCCCACGAGATTTTATCACTTATCATTCAGCTTGTTTGAGAATTTTTTCAATGTATCTCTTATTAATAAATCCACCAAATAATAAGTAAAAACTCAACCCATCAACATATGAATTATTTGTGACAGCATTATGTAGTTTAACAATTATAGTAGTAGTTAAAGTTAATAAAAATAGTTAGGTGATCCTGTTTTAATTAGGTTTAAGGTTAATAAACATTACTATTATATGTATGTTTTGTTTTTTTTTTTATTTATTTATTTATTTTTTTTATTATTACCTTATAAGAAGCCCAGGACATAATGATGTATAGTCGCAGAGTTTTCATGCGGCCAAAGAAGGGGGGTGGACGTTGGAGTTATCAGAACTTTAGGAATGCAAACCATCACTGTTTTTAGTGAACCACTACATTAAGGTGACTGATAGCGAGAGATCTTGAAATAACGCGGTCAAAGTGACCTGGTCAAATCAGAGGTTGAAACAGGACAGGAATACCTTGATCTAAGGCCCACACAGGAAGGAGTATGTTATTGCAAAAAATGAGAGGCATTCGACTTTATAGTTGCTCCTAGCTCAGTTTAGATACTCATCAGACTCATACAAGTATTTAGTATTTATTTTAAGACTCTATTGTCTTCATCTGAAGACTTTGTGATAATCATTGATATTAAGAGCTAACCTCACCTGGCAGTTGACAGGTTTTTCACCCACACTAAACTTATTGATTTGAAGAAATGGATGTTAAATGAGAATTTGTGTTTTAGTGTTTGACTGACACTAAACAATCGTATTTTTCTACTAGTCAAACCATGGCAAGATAGTGCAAAATAGAAATTTTGCCTTAAGTGTGAAGATGCAAGAAAACCAGTGCAGTGTCAAGTATTAAAATAATTCAGTCTCAAGAAGGAAAGGCATGTAGCAAAAAATTAGAAGTTTCTGTCATTTGTTAAAAGTGACAGACGCCCTCAGTGTGTTCTAAATCTCTGTTATTTTAATCCTATCCAGTTTGTAAATGTTTGTAAACCTTTGAGGGCAGCAATAGGCAAAGCATAATTATGATTCATATTTTATTTGCACTTGCTAGTTTGGAGTTTCAATTTTGATTGCAAATGCGTTACCCGCCCTCTGCCTCTGATCATGCCTTTGCCATCCTAGAAGGACAAATTAGCTGGCCATACATCTTGACAAAACTTTGCAACCAGTTGACAAAAGTATGGCAAAGGTTCTTCCCATGGCATTGATTGGCAAATTCTTATTCCCCACAGTGTAGTTTCATGTCACTACAGACTGAAGAATCTGTTACGCCTTCCAAGACTTTGAACAAATGTTAAAAAATACTCATAAAAGACTAACGTTGGACGCCCTCTCACGTCTAAAGACAGTACATCAGCAAGTCACTGAGTTTTTAGTCAGAAAGATTTTGCAAAGACCGGGGATTGTGCAGGGTCACTTTTTTGCAAGAGTACAACAAGATTCCTTTTGAGATTATTTCCATCCTGCACCTGGTGGAAGGTTTCAAGAATGGCTTTGAACACTTAAAAAAAAAAAAAAAAAAAACAGTGGAGGAGAAACAGAAGCAGCTCTCAACTGCTAATGGGAGCAGGATGTCACACAGGCATTTTCCTGTTTGGTGCTGGTGAGAGTGCACCTACTGGAGATCAGCAGTGTTCACATCCATAAACATCATGATTTGCAGACTGAAAGACTATAAAAACCTACGATAATATAAGTATGTTTGATTTTATTGAAACACCAAGACTTAAAGAAAAACTGTCTTTTTTTGGGAATGTAGGCTATTCATCCAAAATCCCAATAAAAGACAAGAACATGCACATGCACTGAAAATGACAAAAATAATGTTATTTCATGCCGTGGTCAATGTGCAAGTAACCTGTGGTGTGTGCAAGTCACCACATGACATGAAGCAATCTGGGGCTGCCTTCCACTAAGGGATGGTTAGAGCGCTGCCCACCCCCAAGATGGGTGAGAGTGCAGACTAACCTGCAGGAGAGAAACGAATGTGAAGTTTGCCGGATCTGGCTGGTCTCACCAGGCTTAAGTCATTTTGCTCTGATCCGACTGTTCGCTCTCTGTTGAAGTGTGGTCCAATCATATGCACACACCCCAGTCTCGTTTTGGAATCTAGATGTTCTGTTCTGAAAGAAGTAGTCTGCAAAACTGCAAATGCACACCCTGTGAGTTTCAAAGTAAAAGTTTTGCCCTTTCAGAGTAACAGTTTTATCATCTCAATTTTTTTTTAATCAACATGTACACACCTGTTTGTAAAACTGGGTGGATGGGCTAACAAATATAGTAGTTAACACTTAAAAGCAGCATCGCATCCGAGATACCGAGTTACAGCAACCACACACACACACACACAAACACCATTTGACTGTAGTTCTTGCACACAGCATTTTTAACAAAACAAAATGCTTGAGCTATGACCCTGTGTTTTTCTGATAACGTTTGCGGCTTGAGGTCCTACCAAGACTTCAAATAATCTGCTCTAAATGTTTTTAAAAAAAAGGAATTTTCTTATCTTCTCTGTAAAAGCTAGGGAGGGCTTAGCACTATAGTTCATTTATACCAACCAGGATTTGGCATGATATTAATGCCAGAGATGGTCATCAGAAAGGTGAGGGGTCTCCAAAAAGTTAACAACCAGTCTTTTAGAGAGTAAGAATAATCACAGTGGACTCCGTGAAAATTTGGCCTCTTCAAGACTTCCTACTTCTGTTTGTTTCAAGGTGCATTTTTAAGTGCCATGGGGTGAAACTACATTGTGAATGCATACTGTGTATATTTATGCTATTTTTAACCCCTTTCCAGGGTACATGGTGGTACCAGCCGGAGGTGGTGGCACCTTTCTGGGTGGGTACATTGTGAAGAGACTGAACTTGCGCTGTCGAGGCATCATTCGTTTCTGCATGATATGTGCAGTGGTCAGTCTGCTGGCTATCTTCATCTTTCTCATCCACTGCCCAAACGTGCCGATGGCTGGTGTCACAGCACCATACCAGTCTGGTCTGATGGAGGAAAACCACTTACAATTACAGTACAAACACATGTATGACGTGCCCAGCAAGCTACGCCTTAGGAACAGGTGGGCAGTGTTTATGTTTGTGCGATGTGTTGATTTAGTTTTAGCCTCAGTGTTTCGATTTCTATTAATTAAAGTTACATTATTTATTTGATTATTGAATTTAGGTCAAGATTAAGCTATTTTAATTAACAGTAAAATTCAGTCAAACTCCAATTTTCCCCATAATAATTTCAGTTTTAAGAAGAAAAAAAAATTTACAAGGTTAATCTGCTGTTTAGTAACTGTTCAGGGTGAGACGAGTAGCTTGAAGATGCAATATTCCTTAAGTAGCATTGGGAAAGATATGTACTTGATAGACAACATTTAACGTACTGTCATTCCAACCAATAGCCTATAAACACATACTATAGACCAGTGGTTCTCAAAGTGGGGGGCGGGACCCCCCTGGGGGTCGCAAGACACAGAGAGGGGGGTCGTGAGATGTCTTCCAAAAAACAAATACTTTTTTTACATAATTTAAAATTGCATATTTAACCCATCATTGTAGAAATACTGCTTATATTCTTTGTTATATTCTGTCATAAATTACTTCAAAATAATATTATGGCTGTTAAGCTGTTGCTCATTTGTGTTTCCAAAGGGTTTATAGAGTGTGTGCGTGGCTGTGCGTAACGTTATGTGCCACCTCCAAGGTCAATGGGTGTCCCTAGTCTCTGGTGTCGTTTTTCTGGGGGTCCCAGGCTGAAAAGTTTGGGAACCACTGCTATAGACAACTGAAAGTAACATTAATGCTCCAACCCTTTGAAACGTTTAACTTCAGTTCTGACTGTAGCTTAGCTATTTATAAAGGTCAGTGTGCAGGCCTGTGTGATTTAGTGATTGATGATAGCTGTATATATATATATATATATATATATATATATGTGTGTGTGTGTGTGTGTGTGTGTGTGCGTGTGCGTGTGTGTCTATAAGATTGTCAAAAGTATTTTAAAAATAAGGTTTCATTAAAAAAAAAAAGAATAAAATAAACACTGAATGACCAGCTGATATCAGATTGTATACTAATTTAGTGTGCCCTTTATTTACTGAAATAATGTTCCCTGTCTATGCTTCATATAAGTAGCATAAGCATTGGAAACTATTACATCTAATGTTAAAACATTACTTTTGTTCACATTTAGGCACTTATTGTGATTAACAGTATTAATGAAATTGTCCATTTGTGTGTCTTTCACAGTGTTATCTAGATTTCATATTTTATTTGAAAACCTATGATAAATAAAGCCATATTTTTTGTTGCATTACATTACATTTTATTTGATTTAGGTCTCAAGTTTTTTCAGAAACAAAAGCTCTCAACAAACATTTTTCATAATTTTTTGAGGAACAAAAGGAAGGGGTCCTGCACACTGTTAACTACTGAAATTGAGTGTTCCATTCTTAACAATTAATATTTTGTTATTTAAAGGTTAGTGCTGATCTGTCTGCAAAGAAACAATTCTGTAAAGATTTCTTGAATTTTAATGTTGGGGAAAAAAAGCTGGTGTACATTAATAGTTAATTTGGAAACCCTCTATTTGCAGTCTATTGCCTTTTAACTAAGTTAAGCCATTTATACAGAGTTACATTTGGGAAATCTAACTTCATTTGCCAAAATGTATTGAGATATGGGGAACTTTTCAGCAAAGTCTTAAATTTCAGATTATAACATTTCTTATGACTTATACAGTAGTGACTTAGAAAACTAATTGAAATATTATTTGTAACCATAGGGTATTATAAATCATGAGCAAGCTACTTTATACCGACAAGTGACTTCCGTCTTTGCTCTTCCTCCCCATTGTATCCTTCTTTTCCTCCCACACATTTTTTTTATCATCCTCTGTTTTTCTCAGTTGTCTCTCTTTTACCTCTCATTTCTGCAGCTCTTCTTTAGAGGAGAACCTGACAGTGGGCTGCAATGCAGGCTGTAATTGTGTCAGAGAGCTGTACAACCCAGTGTGTGGTGCAGACGGTGTGATGTATTATTCTCCTTGCCATGCTGGCTGTAGCTCCATCAACCACACCGAAAGCACTACAGGCAAACAGGTACAGTGCACACATTTTTATTTCATTTATTTTAAAAAAGCAGTGTTTGGATTTGATTATTTTACACAGGAAATTGTTTGCTTAAAATTCCTTATAATTGGTTATTTTACACTAACTTTTGTGACACTCACTGTTTGGATAAATTGTTTATCAGTTATTCTGAAAAACTATTCTTATGCATTGAATTTAATATGAAATACTTAATGAAATTTGTAAAATAGTCAGGTCAAAAGCATTACTTGAGGAAAAATGTCTACAAACATATTACACTTCTGTTCATGAATGTTTATTTCTGCTAATGGTACATGTCTCTTTAACAAGTGTTAGCTCTTGTTTTCTGTAGTATCATTAATGGTTTATAGTCTGTCCAGTTTCCATTTTTAAAAACTGTATTCCTCTGCTGTCCTCAATCTTTTACATCAAATGTTGTACCACACAATAAATGTGTCAAGTCTTAGTATGTATAGCCTAGTAACTTTCCAACATTTCTTCAATTGATATTAACAACATATTAACCTTTGACTTTATTAGAAAATAAGAAGTATTTTAGAAGAATAAGTATCCTTATAAATGGTTCAGTATGCCATTTGTTACAGCGTGTCTGTGTATTTTTAGGTCTACTCTGGGTGTAGCTGCGTGGTAGGTAATGTGTCTTGGGGTGCAGAGGGCTCCGCTCTGGCAGGAAAGTGTGGCAGCTCCTGCCACCATATGCCAGCCTTCCTTTCCTTCCTCTTCATCATCATTTCCTTCACCTTCCTCTGTAGCATCCCGGCACTCACCGCAACTCTCAGGTGAGTGACCACAGTAAAGGTCCAAAAAACAAAAAACAAAATCATACACAGAGAGAAAAAAAAGGGGGTTGGGTAGATTCTGGTTGCAGCCTTCACCGTTGAATTTGGTCATTAAACCTTCAACTTCAACTTCACTGTTATTGCCCCCTACTGGAAATTTGGTTTGCAGTCAGGTAAAACCCATTAAACATAAAGACTCAGATACAAGGAACACTGATATACGTACATACAAGAATACATTAAAGGACAACTGAAAGTAAAACCATCCAAAAACAATCATAAGACATCAGTGAAGATGAAATACTTCATATTGCATCACATTTTTTGAAATTTAGGTGTGTGCTTAAATGATAAAGGATTTTTTCAACCTGTTGGATTTGACCTTTGGTAATCTGAATCTCCTCCTAGAGGGTAGGAGCTCATATTCAGTATACATAGGATGCTCAGGACACTGTATGATGTCTTGAGCCTTAGATGTTACTCTCTTATAGAAGGTTTGCGGTAAAAGTACTTCAGATTCACTCCATTAATTTTACCTTTCAATGGGATGAATGTTCCTGATTGTTGTTGTTGTATTCAAAATATGTAAACAGTTGGTAATGATGTAGCTGCTTTCCCCACTGAAAAACAGCTAACTATACAGGGTGTAGTTTTATACCCAGATCCACTAATACAACAGGTCCTGCGTTTAATTCGAGCAAAGGTATTTTATTTATTTATTTATTTTTCACTATTAGTTTACAATAACGTAAGGCTAAGTGCTTTGATGCCAAATTGGAGGCCTTGGTTTAATGAGACAACAATGCAGTGTTTCCATTCAACATTATATAACAAAAAAATTCTTTGTAGTCTTTTCTTTTTGTTACTTGACTTGGATGTTTGACCTTTACTATGCTGTTTGGGTATAATGCAGAGTGTGAAAGGCTGCTTAACACCTGTCTGCTGAAGGAACAATTTTGCTAACCTTAAAAATCTGAGTTTAAGACGAGTGTTTAAGTAACACTTGGCAACGTTATAACCAGTTGAAGGCCCGTTCTTTGGTACAGTATGCAACTTACACAAGTGTAATGTGGAAACTTGAAAACTTCAGCACACATGCACTAAGGACTGTGAAGTTAGAGAACCTGAACTTTGTCTCACAAAGTTCAGGTTCAGCTGTGTGTTTGCAGAGTCTTTGCTGCTTAAAGTGTATAATCTAAATAATGCTGGTAGACTGCAACAACTTTTTTTTTTCATATATGTCATTGTTGCTCCTACTTATTTCATGTTTACTTATTATTCATTGATCTTTCCTTGCAATTGCATCACTTCTTTTCTGAAATCGACTTTGCTGTTCAGAGAGAGAGAGAGGGAGAGAAGCACTGCTCAAACAAGAGAGAGTGGGGTGTAAAGGAAAAAGACAGTAAAATAAAACATTATTTTCTTATAGTTTTTGCAGCAGTTGAATACAAATAAAAACACCATTGGACCACTGCTGTTTATTTTGCTATGTGTGGCACATGTAAGAACCTTACTAGGGCACTGCTTCTTTTCCACAATCCACTTTGCTGCTGCTGTTACGTAATTTCTCCATTGTGGCACTGACGAAAGCCTATCTTATTTTATTGGGTAAGGGGAGGGAACTATAACTGCGTCCGTTGCTGTGTGTGTATGAGAAAGGATGGAGTGATGCAGGAAAAAGAAGTGACAGCACCGAGTTCTGTAACTATAACGGGCACATCTTACCAAGTAACATTACAGAGTGAATTTTATGCCTATTGAATACTTCTCTTACCATGTTACTTATAAAAATGTCAATGAAAAGTTCTGTCACTGCTAGAGTGCAACTGCGGGTGGGGAGGGGATGGGCGCCTTTTAAATCACGATGTGGCAACGGTCAGTTCTCAGTGGACAGTTGCTGTCAGCCATCACCTGTCTGCTCAACCCTAGTAGCTTAGCACAGCAGCTAATGAAGCCACAAGCATGTCCAGTGCAACAGATGTTTTGAGGCAGTATTACTCAACTTAACTCCAACTTACTAACCTTTTTCTCAAGCACTCAGAGCAATTGCTAGTGCCCATGTGGTGCTGAGTTCAACGGAGTAAAGGAGCAATGCTTACATCAGCCTTGACTCTGTATCATTATTAAAAGACATAGTGAAGGGTAAGAAACGCTTCACTTATGTATAACTATTAAGGTACAACATTGCTCGTTAACTTACCACGCATTCGCTTTAAAGCAGTGGATGGTGTTCACAAAAAATATGTTGTAAGTTTTGGAGTGTTTCCGTCTATCACAAAGATTTTCTTTCTGCATTTTCTGCAGACAGGTTAACCATCTTCAGTCATTTTTTCTCATCATTCTTGAAAACCCAAAATATGCCCACACATCAGAATTAGTTCTCATCGACGACAAATATCTCCATCGCTGTGTTGCCACTGCCTTCCGACATGTTTTGAGTTGACTCTGCATCCAGGAGACTGTTGCTAATGTCTTTGGATGTCGGCATTTACCGTAAGTGCAGCAATCAAACACAGCTAGCATGAATATTAAAATTTTAATGATACTACTAACTGTCTGGGAATTTTAGTGCAGTTATATTCAGTAACCGTTTCACCCCTACTCAGTAGATAGGGTTAGGGCTCTTATCCTGGCATTGTCAGGGTAAACTACTGTGCAGTGGAAATGAGAAATATATGCCACATAAGAAGTGGGCGAACGTGTCAAAATATATGAAGTTTGAGGCAGGGTTTTCCCTAAGTGCCAAACGGCAGGACATCGAAGCATTTCTAGCAGTCTGCTCTTCCCCTCCTGATGTCCTGTGTCTGTCGGAGAAACGTTGATTTTTAACATGCAACTATTGTGTTTTTTCCAGTGAAATCAGGTCTGTCTTTTTTTCTTTTGAGAAGATCTGTGCAAGTCAATTTAAAAAAAAACAAAAAAAACCAAACTCATATCCCGAGGGTGGGGACCTGGGTGTTCTGACCCCTGGCTTCACAAACTACCTCTTGGGAAGTGAAATGTCACCTCTCTGGCGGGGGAGGAACCAGAGTTGGTGCGAGAGGTTGAGAGGTACCAACTGGATATAGTTGGGCTCACCTCCACACACAGTGGAGCTCTGGAACCAAACTCCTGGAGAGGGGCTGGACTCTCTCCTATTCTGGAGTTGTCCAAGGTGAGAGGCACTGGACAGGTGTGGGGATTCTCACAAGCCCCTGGCTGAGCGCTGCGATGTAGGAGTTCTCTCCGTTGAATGAGAGGGTCTTCTGCACTAGTCATGGATTGTCCATAACGAACACCATGGTTGAGCATAAGGTGGTTCATAAGTGTACTTTGTCCCAGGCTCCCTCAGGCCAAAGGTCAATGATCGACTTTGAAGTTGTGTCATCGGATCTGCGGCTGTATGTCTTGGACACTCTGGTGAATCTCACCCATATCCCTGGCAAAGGTCGCTGAGGTGGTCAAGAAGCTCCACAGCGGTAAGGCACCAGGGTTAGTTGAGATTTGCCCTGAGATGCTGAAGGCTGTGGACATGGTGGTTGTCTTGGCTGACACACCTTTTCAGTGTTGTGTTGAGGTCGGAGACAGTAGTTCTGGAGTGGCAGATTGGGGTGGTGGTTCCCATCTTTAAGAAAGGGGACCAGAGGGTGTGCTCCAGTTATTGGGGTATCACACTTCTCAGCCTCCTTGGGAAAGTTTACGCCAGAGTGCTGGAAAGGATGCTCTGGCAGGTAGTTGAACCTTGGATTCGAATGAACAATGTGGATTCCATCCTGGCTGTGGAACAATGGACCAACTCTTTGCCCTCACATGTTTTTGCTGGGGGGGGGATTCATGGGAATTTGATGATCCAACCTACATGTGTTTTGTGGACTTGGAGAAGGCTTATGACGGCGTTCCCCAGGGAGTACTGTGGGGGGGTACTGCAGGAGTATGGGGTATTGGGGCCACTGTTTGCAAGCTATCCATTCCCTGTACAACCAAAGTGAGAGCTGTGTCCACATACTCAGCACAAAGTCAAACATGTTCCTGGCAGGCGTTTGACTCTGCCAGGGTTGTCCCTTGTCTCCGATCCTGTTTGTGATATTCATGGACAGGATCTTGAGGTGCAGCCCTGGTTAAGAGGGTGTCTGGTTTGGAAACCTCTGAGTTGCATCGCTGCTCCTTGCAGATATTGTGGTTTTGTTGGCTTCTACGGCATTTGACCTCCAGCAGGCACTGCAGCAGTTTGCAGTCGGATGTGAAGGGATGGGATGAGGGTCAGCACCTCCAAGTCTGACGCCATGGTTCTCTGCCGAAAAATGGTAGATTGCCCTCTCCGGTTTAGAGATGAGCTTCTGCCTCAAGCGATAGAGTTTAAGTACCTTGGGGTCTTGTTCACGAGTGACAGGAAGCTGGAGCGAGAGATGGACAAAGGGCTTGGTGCGGCATCAGTGGTAATGCAGGCGCTGCGCCGGACCTTTGTGATGAAGGAGGAACTAAGCCGGAAGGCAAAGCTCTTGATTTACCAGTCCATACATGTTCCAACCCTCACCTATGGTCACGAGCCGTGCGTTGTGACCAAAAGGATGAGATCACAGACGCAAGCGGCATCTGCAGGGAGCCATTGCTCCTTTGTGCCGATAGGAACCAGCTGAGGTGGTTCTGGCATCTGGTTAGGATGCCCCCTGGACGCCTCCTTTTGGAGGTTTTAAAAGGCACGTCCAACTGGAAGGAGACCCCGGGTCAAACCTAGAACTCGCTGGAGGAGTTATATACCTCATCTGGCCTAGGAACGACTTGGGATCCCCCAGGAGGAGGTAGTGACTGTTTCCTGGATGAAGGATGGCAGGAGTGCCCAACTGAGCTTGCTGCCACCGCTACCTGACCTCGGATAAGCAGAAAACAATGGATGGAGGGATGGATGGATAGACATTTAATTTTTTATTTTTTCAAATAGGAGGCCAAGTTCCAATTCCAAGTACTATCTTTACTTTAAAGGACACAGAATAAATTTAGAAATGTAGTTATTAGAAATACAGAAAGACTACAGCTTTTTGAAATGTATGTAGCCACAATAACCCCCCGGCTACTGTTTTCACCTAGCAGGACATTGTATGCACTAGTGGAAAACACTGTTGAGATTGCGTATGTCTGCATGTCTAACCAAAGCTGTACTGTGTAGGTGTGTTCCAGACAGCCAGAGATCCTTTGGACTTGGAATCCAGTGGATTGTGGTGCGTACATTTGGTAGGTCTACCATTGTCTTTTTTTTTCGTTGATTACTTTTAGAACCGCCACCAAAGAGCTTAATTCTCTCCACATTGATGCAATGATCCTGTCTAATCTGTGTTTCTGTTTCCCCAGGTGGTATTCCAGGACCCATAGCATTCGGCTCTGTAATTGATATCTCTTGCTTACTGTGGCAGGATCAGTGTGGTGAGCAGGGCTCCTGCTACCTCTACCATAACTCAGCCATGAGCCAGTACACACTGATTGCTGGCATCATTTACAAGGTAATGCTTCACATGGTAACAGGCCATTTACATTTTACACTTAATCATGCCTTGTTTTTTTTGTTGTTGTTGTTGTTGTTTAATCTCTGCTTGTGAGGTAAGTTATCTGTAAGGAAAGTATTGATTTGAGTTAGGTGGTTAAATCTTTATTCTCAGCATTTATACTTTTACTATTTTACTATTCATTCATTTTTACTTTTGTCTGCAACATCCTCCTGCTGATATTTCACAATAAACCATTGTTGTTATAGAGTTGGTAGCCTACTTGCAATGCATAAGTAATACATTGTATTGTCAAATATGGAAATTCAATAACTAGATTAAGCAGCTAACAAAAAAATTATAGTTGTATTTTAGTTTTAAATTTTGCATATGCATGTTTAAAAGGCCCTATAGACAACTTTCTGCCAACTCCTCCACTAGGTGTTGCATTACACCTCCTCACTCTCCACGCATGCTGACCCACAAGGGGAAACACTGCATGAAAAAACAGATTTTTTCACCCGTAAATCCCCATGAACTTCTGTGATTCTTGGCAATTAACGGCAGTTTACAGGGAAGTTCATCTGTGGAGTGAAAAGAGTTGATGCCACTCTCTGTCCTATACTGCTCTGCTGCCGTCTATCTAGCCTGATTGGCCTGCTGGCCTCTCCTAATACCCACTGGATGACACCACAGACATTTCAAAGGAAAGCTCACATGTGACTGGGCAGTATGTGTGTTGCTTTTGGTTGTCTGTGCACCATTATAACAAATGTGTTGATGACCCACCCTCTCTCTCTCTATATATATATATATATTTATTTATTTATTTATTTATTTATTTTCTATTCATTCATATATTACAATATAATGATAAAAGGCTAAGAGTCCACATACTGAAAGCAACACTACAACCAATACTGAAATAACACAGTCAACAGGAACATGTTGAAAAAAGTAAGGCTTTAATTAAACACTAACAAAAAACACTACCACAATAATAAAAAATAACTTCAGTTAACAAGCAACCAGCAACAACCAGTAGTTTCCCAGGAATGGGCCTCACACTAGGCCGTGGTGCCTTAAAATAAAAAAGCAGCAGAGGTGAGTCTTCGGCATGCAGGTGGAGGGCTATGCCCAAGGCCTTTTGAAAAGTTGCTTTCCTGCATCGGGTCATATTGACTCGGCATCAGTCTCTCAGCCTTTTGCGTTGTGTCGCCACATAGTTTGGGAACCTTCTAGTCCCTCCTGAAGTCTTCTGCAGAGGTTGGAGAGCTCCTGACCACGGAAAGATGGAGGCCTCACAATCCACCCAGCCTCCACCCCAACGGTGTCATCCTTCTCATCTGACATGTCAGTGGTGATTTGCTGCCAAAAATCCATTTCCTCCTTGGTGGTCAAGATACATCTGCTCGCTTCCAACAGCCTTAACCACGTGTATTAATGTAATATTAGTACTGCTCCGTAAGTTTGACACAACAATGTGTGTGCGCATGTTTGTGTCATTATTGAATTATTTTGCAATGAGAATAGAAGAGAACTCTGAAAAGTCTTACCCTCTTCCTCCTCTGTCTGCTGCGGGCTGAAGTCTTCATGTGTGCTGCCTGGGCTTCAAGATCTGGTTGCCTCTAAAGTTCCTCCACACTGTTTCATAATGCGTCTTGCAGGCCGCTGGAAGACTAATACAAAAGTTTGAAAGAATGAAAACTGGCCACAGCAAAAGTAAAAACCATTGTGGGTCGAGCTCAGGCTGTGAAAACAAAATGTAAATATGTCAGAGAAGGTAAACACTAACTTACGTTCAGCAGAATGCATCCAGAGTTTTTCTTTAAATCTAACCTTGCTCCAGTTCATATTGTCTGTTGTTGTGTTTCCTTCATTGTTGTGAAGAGGCACACAATTTCCTATAAAATACAAAAATACAAAAATACAAAATAAAAGTCACTTTGGGGAACAAATACATCCAGGCTGAAGCAGCGGGGCTGATCAATGTGGCAGACTCATTCATTTTAAGCTTTTCTTTACAAATAAAAGCCCAAACGCCATAAGTATCTTAATTCACTCAGAGGATCAAATGTAACAGGAGTGTGGATAGGGTATGAATGAATGGTTACAGTACACAAGGCGGAGTGTTTGTTCACGACCCAAGATGGCGCTAAACGCGACTAAAAACTTTGCTTTCTTCATACATGCAGAAGTCACAACAACGCTCTGAACTCTTAGCAGACGATTACGTTAATACATCCTGCCCGTGTAAAGTAGAGAGTTACGATTTATTCAGAGATTACCCACCTGTATCAAGCAGTTTAATCGGGAGCAGTGAAGACACTGCGTACGTTCATTCCTTCCAAACTTCTGCAGCAACAGCGAGACGTGCGTCAGCTTCACTGTTCACCTTACAGCTAAAGCATACCGGATGCGGTCGCGCCGCAGGACTAGTCTCCATTCGGCGTCCATGTAATCCAATCTGACTGTCCAGACCGCCTGCTGCGGCGGCGCGCAAAGCGCTCTGCAACACCAGAGTCACTTTGTCAAGCTGAAGAGAGCAGATGAGAGCAGATCGTACTTGGCAGGAAGTCACACAGGAAAAGGCACAGAGAATCCGGCCAATTTTCAAAATAAAACAAATGTCCAAACAAAACACCCTGTTTAATGTATGGTTGTCCTGTCTACATATGTATCTGTCAGTTAACAGAGACCACCACACATATACACACACACACACACACAATCCTGATTTGCATTTGCGTAGTTCACAGGATTTTTATTTACACATGAAAACCTCACACAGTCACAGGGGCTGGGAGGGGTCACTCATCAGGGCTCTCTCACAAATTTACGTCAGTTCACGGCAGTTTGAGGGATTTTTCTGTGGTGACGATGATTTCCCGTAACCTGAACTTCCACGGCAACTTACAGTGACAATTACTGATGAAAATTCCACTTTTCATGTAGTGTAAGTGACGAATCTGAATGAATTCAGACAATGTAATGAGACACAGATGGAAAGCAAGACAGCAAATATTTCGAATTCAGGTCTACTGTATTATTACAACACAGCAAATTTCCTCCCTGATAATAATTGCAAGAAACGATCACTGAAAAGCAGCGTTTTATTTCAAATGATATCAGTTAAACGTATCAGCCCAATGCTCACTCCACTTAACCGGCATTTGTGCTTTACTTTGTCATTCAAGCAGACTTTACTCACAACAATAAAGGTAATCTGTAGTGATCTGTTTGAGCTGAGTTTTTTTTATTTAGGTAGAAAGACACAGAGTTCATCTCCACAATACTGTGTAAACCTTCAGTGAGGTTGTGAAAACTATGAACATAAAAGAGAGCTGACGTGATACAGAGCTGCAGTTAATCCACTCAGTTGCAGGAGCACTTAGCTGAAAGTGTCTCGTCTTGAAGCCACATAATATGCAAACAAATTTAAAACCACATTTACACTTTCTAGCAACAAAAAAATAAATTGAGGGATGAGGTCTGGAAGTTTTGTTTTGAAACACTGCTTCATCCGTTTTGTCACTGAACCCACCCTGTTTTGTTGGAGTGACAGAGCAGCTGGAATCACATCTAAAATAGCACTGATAAAAATATAGGTTTACGTTTTTACAACACAACTTTACCCGTGATATGGACAAATACTTTCTCTGTTGAAAACTGAGCAGATAGATGTTTTCTAAACCCTAATATCACAACCTAAACCCTACCCCAGAAGAATGACCCAAAAACTACAAACGTACGAAACTGCAATACACAGTAGTGTGCAGCGCTATATTGTTTTTAATGTGTTTTCGGAGGTGGGAAACACACCCGTTTGGTCAGATGTGATTTTTACTATTTTTAAGAAGGTAAAATCATGTCTTTACCAGGTTTTTACCCTATTTAGTGATGCCATCTATTGTTTTGACCAAGGTTATTGGTAGTAGAGGCCGAGAGCTTTACGAAACAGCTGCCAAATGTTTGTATTATGTTCTGTTGCTGCCCTGTAAGCCTTTAAATGTGTCTCAGGTTGAAAGTTCAAGAAGAAGCCTGAGGAGCAGAAATCACCCACAATTTTCACACTGACATATGTTACTCTCAGGGATGGGCAGTATTTCTATTACTTGCAGTGTTAATTTCATCGGCTATTTTTCAATTTAGTTTTAGTCTTAGTCTTGTGTCAAATGCCCTTATTAATTTTAGTCATATTTAGTCAACTTGTATTCTTTTTTGTTTAGTCACATTTTAGTCGACGAAAAGTCTTTTAGGCATTTTAGTCTAGTTTTAGTCAAAGAAAATCCAAAGTATTTTAGTCTAGTTTTAGTCAATAGTGTTTTTTTAGTCTTTGAACGCAGATTGACAGTAACGTTAATTAAAAAATCTAGTCTAACCAATAGATTCATTTTAGTCTTTTTTCACTTATCTCTAAGGTTTATGTGATTATTACCTGATGAAGTAGCTCAACATGTTGAATGATTAAACACAGGTTAACACGTGAAATGACTGTGTATTGAGTGGCAGCAGGTTTTAACTTTGTTCTCGCCGTACTACGCTTCAGACAGCGCCGGTGTGTGTGTGCTCCTCAGTCATACACACACACACACATACACACACACACAGACTGGCATGAGCACACAGCGGCGCAGGAGGAGAAAAACTAACACGCATCCAATGAATGGACTTTTTGGATTGTAATTTAAAAGTCTATGACGAAAAAGGAAAGAGATATTTTATTAAGTTTTTATTTATTGAAGTAGATTTTGTCTCGTCTTTTTTCGTCAACAAAAAATGCGTGTTAATTTCGTCACAGTCAGTGTTTAAGGGTATTGATTTCGTCTCGTCTTCGTCTCGTTTTCGTCATGAAAAAACCCATCGTTGACTAATATATTTCGTCTAGTCTCGTCTGACGAAATTAACACTGATTACTTGTATTTGAAATACGCATTTCAATTATTTAGGAGTATTTTGTAATTTGTATTAGAAAGAGCTAAAGAAAATTAAAATGTAATTGATATCAAAATACTTTAAAGTGAAGTAATTTTGTATTTTCAAAATACTCCAAATACTTTCTCCATGATTCATAAAACATAAGAAAAATCATGTAAATTTACAGATCTTAAAATGAAAAACAATACATTTAGACACACACACACTCACACGCCAACACGCACACACACACGGTGATAGGCTATTTAATCAAGTTCATCCTCTTTCCCTCCTTTCCTTCCCTCCTTTCCTTCCCTCCCCCCTTCCTCCTCAATATGTGTATATATATGTGTGTGTGCATATGTGTGCAAGTGTGTTCATGCCTGGATAAATACATACACATTTCAGGCATATATGGTAGCATTCTGGTTCCTGTTCCTCCTTCCTGTAGGGTTCAAACTCACCAGAGCCTTGCTTACATTATAAAAATATAAATGGTACAAATGTGGTTTCCTGTATTTTGAAAATACAACATACATGCATTTTATTTTGATACATTTTCTGGCAGCAGTATTTTGTATTTTATTTTGATACATTTATTTGAGGGGTATTTTGTATTTTGTAACAAGATATATTTTGAGGTATTTTTGCCCATCCCTGGTTACGCTCTGGGTGAAGACCTTTCCAACGATGATTTCATTGTCATCCTATGACAAAGTTTAATTTTCACATTGCTTCCAGGCAAGGCCCTGCCAGGTGTACTTTCTTAGATCCTTTTAGTTGGATAAAAAGAGTCAAACATAATTTAAGGGGTATTTAGTGGCAAAATGTGTTCATTCTTTTCAATTTGGACCAGTTTATACCCAATTAACCCCCTAAACTACATGTATTGCACAGTATGTATAACACAGGCCTACTGACCTTTTTTTAAAAGGTCACATCAGGGTGATTTTCAAAGATGTGTGTGTAAAACTACACAGAAACTTATTGGCACAACAATATACTAAAACCTTGATCATATTGGAAAACCGTCTCAAGCTTGGCGAAGGGGATACACTGGCTTTACACGACCATATTAGGTTAATGGGAAATTATCCATATGAAACATTATGTAGTTTTATGTAGAAGTATTTATTTAAATTGGGTCTAAACTGGTCAAAATTGAAAAGAATGACTGTGTATAAAGCAACCATCAATATTTTTGAACACATTTTGCCACCCTGAAATTATGTCTGACTCATTTTATCCAGCTCAAAGGGTCTGAGAAAGTTCACCTGGAATGGCCTTGCCTGGGTGCAACATGAAAATAAACTTTGTCATCGGATGACAATGAAGACATTGTTGGAAAGGTCTTGACTGAGAGAGTAACATACGTCAGTATGAAAACTGTGGGAGATTTCTGCTCCTCAGGGGTGCCTCTTGAACCTTGAACCTCAGACGCATTTAAAGGTTTACAGGGCAGCAACAAAACATAATACAAGCATGGGGTAACTGTTTTGGAAAGCTCTCTGCCTCTAATACCAATAACCTTGGTCAAAACAATAGATGGCATCACTAAATGGGGTCAAAACCAGGAAAAAATTATTATTTTGCGTTCTTACAAATAGTAAAAATCACATCTGACCAAACGGGTGTGTTTCCCACCCCCAAAAACATATACTACAGTGGCAAGGTTACTGGTGACTATTTCCCTTATTAGGGAAAACAAATTAGAGCTAATTAGAGCGCCGCACACTACTGGGCATTGCGTTTTCGTACATTTGTAGTTTTTGTATAGTTTTTCTAGGGTAGGGTTTAGGTTGTGACATCAGAGTTTAGAAAACATCTATCTGCTCAGTTTTCAACAGAGAAAGTATTTGTCCATATCACGGGTAAAGCTGTGTTATAAAACGTAAACCTATATTTTTGTTAGTGCTATTTTAGACGTGATTCCAGCTGCTCTGTTGCACCAACAAAACGGAGTGGGTTCAGTGGCAAAACAGATGAAGCAGTGTTTTAAAACAAAACTTCCAGACCTCATCCCTCGATTTATTTTTTTGTTGCTAGAAAGTGTAAATGTGGTTTTACGTTTGTTTACATATAATGTGACTTCAAGACGAGACAGTTCAGCTCGGTGCTCCTGCAATCAAGTGGATTAATAATAGCCTATAAATTAGCAGCTGCAGCCTCGTTTGCTTGTGAAAACACCCTAAAGTCCCAATACACAACACATGTTACAAACTGCGGGAATTGTACAGGCAATTGATCATATGTGTTGTTGGATCAAAGGGGAAATGATAAAAACTGAAGACAATAATATGACTGTAGCATGTTATTGAGTCATCAAGGACACTTTTGTTTTTTGTGCTGGGGAACTAAAACTAATACTCCTGGGCGGAAGTTACGACAGTGACAGCAATAGTAGTATCCATAGCAACGACAGACACGTGAACGAAAGTTCGTTATAACTAACAAACTAAAGATTGTATAGAATAACTGAACAAATATTATGAATATAAAATGTACATTTCTCACTAAAAGTGTTATCAAATCACGTCTGAAATGTGTAAAATGTGTAAAAACTGCAACAATAAAAAATTTAGTACTGTGAGGGTAAGGACAAACCGGCCCGACAGTCCTGCCAGACACAGGTCAGCCCCAGTCCCAGTTGGTCCCAGTTGGCCTGGTGTGTCCTGTACCATCGGTACTAGTTGGCCTTGTCAGACCTCGTCGGAGCAGATTGAGAATGTTTAATCGGCATCGGCTGTCAGAAGGTGTCAGTAATGAGAGAAAGCACTTTGATTGGCTGTTCAGCTAGCAAATCAGTACAAAGGGGAGAGGAAGCAAATTATTCATGTTAATGTTACGTTGTGGAGAATGAAGACAAGGTAGGAAGCTAAACAAAAGCCGCTTTTTTTTTGTCTGGTGATCTGCTAGCTTTTCCATTTCCTCCTTTCTTGATCGCAAGTTCAGAGATTACTGCCAGTTGCTGGTATGGGGAGTTACTACCTCTCGTGCAGGCGTACAGGTGCAGAATGTACATGCTAGCAGACCGTCGGGTGTAGTCAGTGTGCTGTGTTCAAGGGCAAATCTTTGGCCCAGACGGAGGCAGACGCGAGGCAACGAGAGAAGACGCAGCAGTTGGTCTCGGTTTCCCCTTCTCAGCCTGGTGTGTCCTTACCCTAACACTGTGCTAGCAAGACCTGAAAAATCTTTGCAAAAACTTGCAAATGAAAGATCATATACATGAAGTGTGCAAATAGTCTGAAAATAAAACATATATTTCTCACCAAAAATGTTATCAAAATGCATTTAATGCAGAAACTGTTTTAAAATATTGCATTTTCCAGTGAGAACGAGAGAAAAGTTCGCCATGATTTTTGTTCTTACTGAGGGAAACTTGAGAGTCACCTGACTGGGACGCGAACCAATAGAAAAGAATAAGCAGAAAAAATGTAACTATAGCACAATATAAAAGCCCATAATGTAAGCCAAATACATTTTATTCTGTGGTCCAAATTAACTCTAGAGACTGGGTTGGTTTCAAAGACCCACAGACTAAGTGTAGAAAAGATCGGGGCTCTGCTTAGACTCCAGCATGGTAGATATGATTCATTCAGACGTCTCTGTATATATCCAGACAGAAATTTAGCCGTTCAGCACAACATAACATTAATTATCTAAACTATTTAGCAAAACGTAATTTGTCTGCGACAGCATGGAAATTCGAAATGAGAACAGTGCCTGTCTTAGTGCATGTTTGCAGCGCGTCGTAGAAAAGGCTCTGTTATAAAACATGCATACACACACACACACAGTCTCTGCATGTGGATTGATGCAGGCGGAGTCACGGACACACACTTTTTCTCTTCATCATGCTAATGTTATGAAGCGAAGGCTAAAATGCACAGTTGGGTTTTCACAACTTATTAATGAAACTATTTTTTTATATTATTTATTCAATGTGACTATTGCACATGTGCACATTGCAATGACAATGTTTAAACGATATACTGTTCAGCCCTGTTACCAGTATAACCTTTAAAGCATTCAGCATTCTACCTATTTACACTATGTAACTGAATAAATGGACTTTCTCACAAAAAGACCCCTGACAGTTTGGGCTGGCAGTCACACTTCCTCTATGTTAGTGCTATGTTAGAGCGCCCCCCCCCCCAAAAGAACTCTATTGTGAAGTATGTGGACGATGCCACTATCATTTGCCGTATTATAAACAACAATGGCAATTAATATTGGAAGGAAATCGACAATCTTGCAGTGTGGTACACAGAGAACAATCAACTTTTCAATGTCAACAGAACCAAGGAGCTGATTGTTGATTTTAGGAAGGAGTAAAACACACACTCCTGTCTACATCGGTGAAGCTGAGCAGGTCAACAGTTTTAGGTTCCTGAGAATCAACATCGCAGAGTACCTAGTATGGTCATCACACATCACCACTGTGGTTAAAAAAGAACACCAAACTCTGTGATCGGCTTCTACAGAGGAGCTATAGAAAGCTTCCTGACTGGAAACATCACAATCATGCATGGACCAGGACAAGAAGACTCTGCAGCGGGTAATTTAAACTTTCCAGAACATCACTGGTATCCATCTACACAGCATCAGTGACACTGGTAAAGTGACATGTCTGCACAGAGCCCAAAGGATACTGGAAGACAACACCCACCCAAGCCACAGTCTGTTCGCACTACTGCCATCTGGAAGAAGATACAGAAGTATCTGCAGCTGTACCTCTCGATTATGAAGTAGCTTCTTTCCCCAGGCTGTGAGAAGTTTTAATCAATTTCTCTACACTTGACTACACCCTCCTATAAAGCAGCAGCAGCAATTAACTAAATCTGAATTTCCTTTGCAATGCAAAAATTCTAGTACATTTTTTAAAATATTGATTTCCTGAAAAATGGAATGTGTACAATAGAAATCCCTCACAATCATCACTTATCCCCCACTTGAAATGTGTGGTGGTGTCTGTATCTGCACAAAGGTACGCCTGTGGATACCACCCACAGAGGTTAAATATGTAAAATAATTCCTCACCCCTAAAACAGTTTGTAAAGCCAGCTGCCTTTTAGCCTGCTTAGCTTAGCTTGACTTGGCAAGTAGAGCTAATATTAGCTTAGCTTGCAAGTAGAGTTACCACACTTCCTGTAACATCTATTTTTAACACATATTTCTTTCCCATTAAATAGACTCAGAGCTTAAACATATATTTGGTAATTTCCACATTCAAAATTTTCCAGAAATGTGCTTAAAATCCAAGCAAATCTCTGCATGCAGTTGCTGCTTGGAGATGAATTTTTTTTTCTTCTTAATGGGCTGTTATCTGCACAGCGAACAGAATGGCATCACAGTCAAGAAGTGTTGCTGATTGGTTGGTTTTAATGGGAATCCTGGACAAAAGAGTTAGTCATCGATCCAAGGACAACACTTAAATGGTGATATCAGATCACGTGAATGGGTAGACACGTGAAAACACAGCATCCAGATTTACTCAGTTTGAAGGCACAGTTAGAGACACACACCACAAGAAAAAGGGCAAAGTGTAACCAGTTCTTATCTGTGCATAGCTCAGAGATACGGATATTATTATAGTATATTTAGGTTTTAGCAAAATTCTTTTCACATGCACTGTAAATAGCACATTTGGAATATGCGTTTCAGTTGGGGGTTTTGTCCAGTTTGCAACACGTGGCCTCTTGCCTGTTTGCAGTCAGCTGTATGTGTTGCATATCCAACTGTTAGCAAGGCTCCAATAGATGTTTGCTTAAAAGAAAAGCCCACATTTCAGAAGAAATTCCTGGTTTCGTATCACAAACACATCTACTTCAGAGCTATACTATGCAGAAAGTGTCTGTTGGTATTTTCAAACATACAACTTTCAAAGTGAAAAAAGGAGAGTGAGGAAGAGGAACTGTAGTTGAGCGAACTATAAAATGAAATTTACCATGAAGGGGCTGCCCGATTCTCTGTGAATTCAGAGCTTCATCCTGTCTGCTTTGGCTTTCTGCTGTGTGTGTGTGTGTGCGTGTGCTCTGCCACATTTCCACTCCTACCAAAGGAGTGGAACTAGTTCCATTTAAGATTTTACATACCTTGGTGTTATCTTGCAAGCCAGCGCTCACGTTTGTACATGTATTAGGCAGCACCATTGCTTAACAGAGGGCACAGCACAATGCATAGTGACCTATAGAATTTTACACATCCTCTTCTTTCTACTCCAGGTCAAAATAAACCTGCAGTTTTAGTTCTGGCTGGGAACCAACTTTTCAGTTTTTAAACTAATTTGTTTTTAGTTGAAATGCTCAGAATGGCTCAAAATTGGTGCATAACCAGTTTTTTTACCCTGAGTGACCACATGAGAGAAATCGAGAGTTTTGGGAAATAGGTCTCATAGAATCTTGCTGCTGAGCAAGCTGTGCAGACTGCTGTGTGCATTACAGCAGCCTGATCCAAATCTTACTCTGATTTGCTGTAGAAGATGGTGGTGCATATATTGTTTGTCTACACTTCCTCTTTTGTTTTTTAATGGCAGTTTAAGGTACATTACTACCACCTTCTAGACTAGAGTGTGGTTTTGTTACCACTCACTCCCACAAATGTATTCATGAGTCTGTGATCCCTCATCTTGCGCAGTCATTAAATGTGTTATCCCCAGTTTTTTAGCTGTATAAAAAAAAATTGCTGAAGCACAGTTAGTGTTTAATCCCATACTTTTCATAATCTGTTAGGATTGTGAAAGTAGTCATGTAGTATATTTCCAGCTTTATACACAACAAAAAGTAAACAAACAGGAGACAGGTAAAACTAATCACAAATGGTTGGAAAGCACCAAAGACATGAAGCAGCAACAAAAACCAAAACAGCTGCTAATTTTATGCCGGGTCTGACTTAATGTCAGTCAGTATGTTACATGACGTTGGAGAAAATCGATTTATTGTGTAGTCCAGCTGAAACTGGACCTTTAAAATGTAAAAATGTTAGTCCGACTGAAATTGTACTAAACTGAAAGTTTTGTAGCTCAAAATCGGGCTAACACACCCAGATAATGTGATTGGGAGTCAAATTCTTCCTGCATGTGTACTCCTTCACAGGACCAGTAATTTGCGCATGATCGATAGACCCTGCATCGATCTTTGACCCTGGATTCGAACAGCATAAATTTGTAGAAGAAAGCCAGTGAGAGAACAAGATTCCCATAAGCACAAGGCGAACAGTGCATCGAATTTGTTCCACAAGTAAAGCATCAATACTGTGGGCCTGATTCACTAGGACTGAACTGCGGCTGTTTTTAGCACCAAATATTGCAGATTATTTGCCACTGCTATTTGCGCCATCTCAGTGTCTGATTCACAAAGCACATAGCGCTAATCATATGCCGGCGCTAACACGCCCACAGTGTTTGACAGCTGAGTGCAATATGCCTTCCTTTTGCATCAGATTGAGTAAGCAGAGTCTTTTCTATATATTTCAGGACAGACTGGTTCACTGCTTTGCAGAGAGAACACAACACTTTGCAGAATGCGTTGCTTTTGTTTGTTGCTCACAGTTGGCTGTGTCTTGCAGCTGGGTCCAGCATCTTCTCACAGCAGCTGACACTGTACACGTGTCTCCGAAATTAGAAAAAGTCTGCACTGTGCTGTGGTTGCTTCAGTAAGAGGCTAAGCCAGGATTTGATGGTAATTAATGTTTTTTATTCTGCTTCACATCCTCACAGGTCAGCTGTTACACACAGATTGCAGGTTTATATGGTGAAATTGTTTGTAATAAAGGCAGTCCATATGAATTAATCCTGAGCTCCATCAGAAACAGTGGCATAGCCAGATAAAATAATACTTTCATTCATAATGAAGAGCTTTTTGCCTATTTTTTTTTTTTAAATTAATTCATTTTTTTAAACTACCAGGACATGCTTGCAGTTCTTGGCAAAAAATACACCTGAAAATGACCTAGACAAGTGTTAGACAGTTTTTAAATCCTGTATCTGTAGAATATTTTACAGACATGAGGAAACACGCACATCAGAGGAGAGGAGAATCACATGAGTTTTTCCATCTCTTTTTCCCTTCTCTCTGTCCCTGTGCCTCTAAGTGAAATCAGGTCATCAAAAATAAAGTGAAAATATTCAAGTAAACACCGTGCATATATGTGTGTATTTTGTATGTCTAAAATTATCCACACTCATAAAGATAAATTAATAAATCCTAAATGATCTCCATAAATGGGACGGGATCACAGCCGTCAGATTGTCTTTAACAGATCAGTCGCTGACAGCTGGAGCAACTTGTGTCTTTATTGGGTCCAGAAATTTCAAACTCCAATATATAAGCTCACCATCCACTTGATTCCCCTCTTACTGTACATTTTGACCATAATATCACTCAATATCAATTCAGTATCATTCAAAGCTTGCTAGCTCTGAAGAGAAATAGAGAGGGAGAGAGTGAGAGAGAGAAAATATGCCGATTTAATACACAGGTCTCACTGGCGTTAAATAGCACCGCTGTAACTGCCTGTGGCAATTACTGCTGATCTTTGTGAATTAGGTGGTATTTGCAAGGAGGTTCATTTGCATAGGAAGAGGGCAATTTTGCACCAAATTTGTGAATTTATTTATTTATTTATTAGGGTTAGGGTTAGGAAAAAAAATAACATTGTAACAGGTTAGAATAACATATCACATATGTATTGCATATGAGATTTCTAGCCAAGGCTAATTTGCAATCCCTGTCCCTGGTTAGGCTTTTCTACTTAAGTATTATAATTAAAGTACATCAGTCAAACATAAAACAAATAGAAACATCTACATATATAATAAAATAAAATTTAATTGCCTATGTACAAACATCAGTGCAGGATAAGTAATCAGTGATCGCAAATTTGGTTTTGTTTCAGCCAGTTTTTCACTTTTCCATTAGATATTTTCAGTTCAGTTAGTGTTTTCATTTCTGTTGGTAAAGCATTCCAGAGATGAATCCCTTTTACTGAGAATGACGACTGACCAAAAGTAGTTTTGCGCTGTGCCACTCTGCAGTTGCCATTTGCTGATCCCCTAGTAGCGATTCTACTGGTGTTTGTTTTTGTGACGTATGGACAAAGTACAGCTAGGGCAAGATTGTTCACACATTTAAAAATCAGTTTAATAAAAGAAAACTTGATAAAACTGTCAAAACTGAGCAACTTGTGCTTTTTCAGAATTGAGCAGTGGTGCCATTTCATTTGTTTTTGATCCATAATTTTCAATGCTTGTTTATATAATGATGTAAGGGGTTTGACAGTAGACTGTGAAGCCTGGCTCCATACAGTCAAACAATAAGATAAATGCGACAATATCATAGCATGCATGAAAAGTTTAGCTGCCTTTAAAGGTATGTGTTGTCTTATCATTCTGAAGCAATACAGATTTGTCTTTACTGTCTTGCATAGCTTTTTAACATGATCAAATTTGAGTTGTGCGTCCAATATGACACCCAAGAATTTAAAATCACTGACTTCCTTTATTTCATCTTGATCTAATTTAACTATAAATGAATCATTTACTTTCCTTCTCAAGGAAAAACACATTGACACAGTCTTTTTAATATTCAGAGTTAAATGATTACTTTTGAGCCAATGAGATACATTCTGTATTTCATCTGTTAATGTCTCTGCTGCTGCATTAGGGGTTTTAGCCGACACATAAGTTATTGTATCAGCGGCATACATTTGGCAGTCAGCTGTTTTACAGCAAGTTGGCATATCATTGATGTATAAGATGAAAAGCAGAGGCCCCAAGATCGAGCCTTGTGGGATGCCCATTCTGGATTGTCGGGTGACTAAATTTTTTCCATTGATTGTAACACACTGTTCTCTACATCCAAGATATGATGCAAACCAACCGGTTGCTTGTTTCAGAAAATTAAAGGTGCTGAGTTTGTTTAAGAGTATGTTATGGTTGACGGTGTCAAAGGCCTTTTTTAAGTCTAAGCACACCGCTCCCACTACATTACCTTTATCTAATGAGCTCTTGATGTTTTCAGTGAGGTAGCAGGTAGCCATTTCTGTTGAGTAACCTGGTCTAAATCCAAATTGTTTAGGATGAATAAGTTCATTGCTTTCAAGGTAATCAACCAGTTGTTCTGCAATAACTTTTTTGAGGACCTTTGAAAAACCGGGTAAAATAGAAATTGGTCTATAATTGCCTACTTGGTCTCGTGCTCCGGCCTTAAAAATTGGTGTGATGATCGCTGTTTTCCAGCTTTGTGGGAACTTACCAGTTCTGATAGAAAGGTTTATCAGATGTGTTATGGGTTCAACCAAGGTGGAACTGTGTGTTTTAATAAGAACAATATCCAATCCAGACACATCCTTTGCCTTTGAGTTGCTTAATTTATTAATGATTTTACCCACTTTCTCTTGGTCAACCTCCTTTATATAAAAAGATTGCAATGAATCTGTTTCAGTAACCTGTGGTAATTTTACTGGTTCAAAAGTTTCAGCAAGCTCCTCCACTGACTGAATAAAGTAATTATTAAATGTATTTGCTATTTCTGTACTATCTGTGCTAATC
>JAPQLA010000002.1:586596-617177 GCA_029822935.1 Naso vlamingii | reverse complement strand
TGACTCACTCATTCACGCACTCAGAGACAGATGCAAACCTGGGGCTGTGCCTGCCGTTCCCGAGGTCCAGCCAAAAAAACATCATTTTGGCCCAGCCTCTAGTTGCTTCTGGCCTGAGGAACATCTGTTGGTGCTATAAAGGATGTGGGTGTGTGTAGCTCACCTCATGTTGATGTGAAAGGACTTGGGCTTGCTGACCTCGAAGCCTCCAGACCACGTGCAGTTGGGTGTGTCCATGAGGCGCACACACAGCAATTGGTCGTAGTCGTTGCGTGGCCAGTGGAAAACAACGCTGGAGCCCGGCAAGGTGGAGATGTAACCTTCAGGGTTGGCTGTACCCTGGGACAAATGCATCAGTTCATGTCATCTGTCATATTGCCTGAATTCTATTGTAATGTATCACGGAGGTGAAATCGGGGAGGGGGGCTACAGATAAAGCTTTCTCGCAGCAAACATGAAGGTGTAAAAATAACCTCAATAATGTGTCCATTTCATTTTGGTTCCAGTCCGGCGCCTTATTCTTGTGTTGATGGATGACTAAAATCATTGACCTTCTCACTAAAGCCAGAGCCATCATTCATTTCACAAGCAACATGTAACAAACTGCAGTCTAACCGATAATGATCAGCCACGTTTTCACTGAATACTTTCTGTATCAAGACTCTGGAACCCATAAATATGCACAGAAAAAGTACCTGAACCCTCGATCTGTTTCATGTTTTCATTGCAGACAGAAGTGAACTCACAGAACAGATTTTTTCCCAGTGCTTTCACTTTTCCAGAATTTGCGAAACAACCCGTGAGGCTTGGTCTCCAAAGGCTGCAGCATTTATTGACTGACACGTCACTGAATACTCCATTAACATGCAGACCAAAAACTCTGCTCTGCTCGCATTCACCTTCACTTTTCTCCAGCTTTCTGTCATTGGCTCCACCAGGCACTCACCACGCACACGTTTCATGCGTTTTCTTCTCAGTAAATGATCGTTCATTACAGCAAGGAGATAAGCTGCCGGCAGCGAGACAAAAGACAACAACAAGGAAAATTTGGGAACCAGACTGCAGCTTTGGCTGAGGCAGTCGACCACTGCTGAAAGATCAGTGGGTCCGTCTCTGACCCCTGCAGTGTCCTGGGCAAGATTTTGAAAATATCATAATAATAATAATATGCTGTCCCTGTCCAGAGCAGTTCATTGCTTAGCTTTCTACAAATGTATTCCTGCTGCCTCTCCAAAGTGGGACAATGCTGACCCAAATCTGCTGCAGGTCATACACTGATTATGGATAACTACCTTATTCAAGCCCACCTCAAAAAAATTCCACCCATCCTTTTAACAGCCTGTGAACAGTTCAGTGTTTAGGAATTGTCTCACCTTTCCTCTTGCAAACTCTCTCTGAGCAAAGGCCAGCTTGTGTGTGGAGCGGTTGTCCAGCAGGTAGCGTGGAGCAAAGGTCACGATGTGAGTGTCCCTGTAGCGTCCTTTTCCTTTCCGCACACTGATGCCTGTGTTAGTTAGACAGGGAATGATGAATGAAGGACAGTCAGTGTTACTATAACGTGAAAGTAGTAACAGAGACATTGACATTCAACACTCAAGTCAAGCCCCCCTCCCCAAACCAGTGTACAAGTGACTATTTATCCATCCAAAAAAAAAAGGAGTCCTGATCAAAGGTAAAAGGCAAAAACAGGTACACCACATAGAATCATAGGAGAGTTTTAAATTTTATTGGTTGCATCAACACTTTTTAAACTTTTAAATGACCCATGGAGGTCATGAACATGTTTTAATAAGCTGACTGCAATTTAATGCATTTTATTTTTCCTCATATATCTGTCTTCCTCTGCTTCTGGGTCAGGTTGTGGTGGCAGCAAGCTAAGCAGGGTATTCCAGATGTCTTCCTCCACGGCAACATTTTAAGCTTTTTCTGGGGGTTCCAGAGGTGATACGTGATCTCTTCAGTAAGTTGTTGGTCCAACCTAAAAAACTAAGAAAGGATGGTGCCCAGGATGCATCCTCATTAAGATTTGAACACGCTACACGACCTGCGGAGTGACTGTTCACACGACACAACTGTCTGTCTTTCAGTCACTGAGGTTTTCACACTTCATGACAGATCACCGACAAGAGGGTACACGCTACAAGATCGTTTCACTGGGAGGGGCCTATGACGTGTGGTCCCCAGTCACTTCAAGTAGTGAAATATTGTGACACCATCTTAAATACAGCTCCAGCACGATGTTACCGGGGTAGCCTACCACCTGAAGAGTCAGCACTAATGAGCACTGTTCTCGTAAAATAAACCCTCACATTGCTGTTTATTTTGCTGTGGTCACATGTGGCCTCCTGTATGAACTGCTATGTGAATTTCAATGTAAACTGCGTCTGATGGGTGAACATAGTTTTTTTTTTGTTTGTTTGTTTTAATGTTTTAGCAGGTCAGCTCCCAACGGCCTGGCCAACCTCGGTACCTGCACCCCTGTGACTGAGTCAGATATCTGGCATGCTAGAAATCCTGTGACACTTCACCATTCAATCTGCGAGCTTCTGGTCGCAGATTGAATGGTGCTGACTGTTGCTTATGGCCGATTCGCCTATGATCTCAGACAGTGAGAGAAGGGATGAGATTCTGTAGTTTGACACTTGACTGCAGAGAGCCCCAGCACATGCTGTAGTTCACATTCTGACAGTTGACAGAACCACGTCATCTGGGAAAAACCAAGATGCAGTTTTATGAGTCAAAAACTAGTTTGACTTTGGATACGCACACAGCTCTAACTTCAGGGATAAAGAGACAGGTTGGCTCGCAGCAATGGCTTCAGAACCCAACATTCCTGCAGCATTCCCACAGGGTTACCCAGGGCACGGAGTCAGGAGCCTTTTCCAAGTCAACACAGCACACACAGACGAGCTGACTGAACTCCCATGACCCCCCAAACAACCGCAAGACTAAAGAGCTAGTTTGCTTTTCCACAGTCTGAACAGAACCTGCGCTGCCTCTCCTGAATCCTGGAGGCTAGACAATCGGTTCTGGCCTCTCTGAAGTGAACCATCCCTGGGAGGCTGATCAGTGTGATACCCTGGAGCACATTATCCAGTCCTCTTCTTTGAAAATGTGAATCAAAATCCTTGTCTGCCACTCCACAGGAACTTTCACCGACCTCCACACAGCACTGAAGATTTGTGAATACAAAGATAGTCCATTAATGTCCACAGCCTTTAGCATCTCAGGGCGAATCTCACTCTCAGTTCCAAAAGTGCCTTTTCCACCACTTCTTAAGTTGTTGGTTTTTTAGAACTTCCTGGAGTTGGGAAGTCCTTCTCCCTGGACTTCCAAACTCAAGGAACTTCCAGGCTTCTGCTTCAGTGACGGCTGACGCTGCAGCCCCTCTGACCTCCTGGTACTGGCCTGCTGCTTCAGGGGGAGCCTCCCTGTTCGATGGCTCGATGGCTTCCTTCATCGCTGGTGTCCACCCGGGTACTCAGGTTGCCAGAGGAGGAGAGAGACCCTGGTGCTGTTTGCAGAAGAATCATGAACTGCACTGTCAGCTGTCGAATTTTAGAATTGAAATACCTAAGTGAGTCTGAAAAGGCCGCCAAGTCAAGCAAGAAAGTTGCCTAGTTGTCGTGTCACTGCATTATGGTCCCTGCTCGGTCCATGTGTGCGACCTACATGTTCACTGCTCGCTCTGGTGCTCTTGCTGATCTGTTGCCACTGGCAGAGTTGAGCTGATTGACCGTGGTTGTTTTGTCTTTGTTTTCCATATGACGGGCAGACCGTAAATTGAATTGCCCTATGGGGATAAATAAAGTTGTCTGAATCTTAATCTTGAATAGTTCACAACACTTCCATCATTACACTTTGATTCAGAGTGTGCACAGAGAAAAAGGGCTAAGGGCTATTTGAAGATGGCTCCTTTGTGTGTGTGTGTGTGTGTGTGTGTGTGTGTGTGTGTGTGTGTGTGAGAGAGAGAGAGAGAGAGAGAGAGAGAGAGACAAAAAGAGTGGCCAAGCTAATTCATGCAAGTATTAAATATCATATCATCAGGAATCCTCAACAGCCTGAGAATGTGTCATGTTGCCAGAGCCCAATGCTTCCATTTTTATAAGAGCAAAACTGAATTAATACACACTGAAAAACTCTCATACAAGTTGTGCTTTTGGTGCAAGCTCATTTTTTGTATCCTTTTGTGGGACAAGGTTGGATAGTGAAATTAAAATTTGGAGGAAATTTGAAGTTGGCTTACCACAGAAAATACAATGTGCTCAGTTAGCTTAGCTAGCTTAATGCTGTCGATCATCAACAGCATGTTTTTGGAACAAAACAATTGTCATTTTTTAATTTTTTTGACATTGGATTAACTTCAATATGTCTGGGAGGAGCTTCACACTGTCTGTGAAAGTAATGGAACAGGAACAGAGCGTAGATGACGAGCTGCCTGCAGAAGACAGGTGAGCAAACAAACTCCTCATTCAATTAAGTCACTCAGTTCTTTATTAGAATCCAAAATATTCTGGAGTAACGTTAGGTGCTTTCTGCGTTTCACTTTGACAACTTATCCACCGTCCTGCTGGTCAACCCTCCTCACTCTCACCATACTGAAGTGAAATGTCTCTGTGTCCTCAGCAGCTCTGTGCGGCGACTCAGCTGGTTGCAGGATGTACCGGTAATTGTGGCGTCTGTCCGTCCGACACTATTAACTTTTTTCAAAAGGCAAAATGATGTCGGGACCGGTAACACTGACCACTGTGGGCTGCAGCCTGATGCAAGCAAGTTGTGTGGATTTTATTTACACCTACATAAGATCTGAACACAATGCGAGCCAGACTACCTTCAGAAGTGGTCTGGCAGATCTGATCACAATCCGATCTGGATGCATTTACACCCTGCATTAACATGCGTTTTTCCCTATCTGGATACCTTAATGGGATACAGATCGCATTTTAATGCCAGGTTGACTTGTGATATTTCAGCTTCAGCTGGCAAAGTTTGCAATGTATCCCACTGTCGATCAGTTTTTTTAAGGTAGCTACACACAGAAAGTTTGGACAGCTGCAGTCGTCTCCGCATGTCTCTCCTAACCTGCATCCAGCCGATCTCACAGGGCCAGATGTACCAAATGCTCATAAGACCTGAAAACACACATTATATCTGCGCCTGGTAATACCGCAGTACTAAGCAGTAATTATTATTAACAAGTGCCGGGAAAAAAAACAGGGAAAAAATATTTGAACACAGTTGCTTTAGATATTTGATTTTTGTCATCCTTCACATCTCACTGAAAATACTTTTTGTGGCTCTGCCTTGATGTCTCTCACAATATTACTAGTGCAGAGCTTCTCGGGCCTCTGTGCTCCAGACACAGAATTGACCCTCATTATAACCATCAGTGTCTGTGTATTGCACAGACACTGATGCTGATGTGCATAGAACCACTTGCCTATATTGTAGATAAGGCCGGGCCTGTTTCCATGCTGGATAACCTTTACTGCCCTGACTCCACTTCCTCCATCTAGGGAGAAGCCCTGACACCAGCCTGGAACTCCGTCTGGGTGGATCCCTTTCCCGATCCGCATAGTACACCTGGGGTAAACAAAGAAAAGACAAAATGTAAAGTGAGGATGGATGAATAGATACATATGAACACACAAAATAAAAAATGCCTCTTACTCCTCAACAGTTCATGCAACATTTCAGTTCAATCCACTGAATTAAGGACGATGTTGTTCTCCTGAACCACATCTCAACTGCTTCATTCAAAATGCGTGGCAGTACGTAGTGTTGCTCACTTCCTAACGAGGGGAGCAGAGTGGTCTGCTCTCTGACACACACTTACATCGCAGGCTGCTCCTTGTCAGTGTAGCAGAACAGCAACGGAGTGAGACTTCGGGCCAACTCGTGTTCCTCAAACTGGCCTGCAGCATCGGCTTTGCCATTGTCCTGACGGAAAATCAATGGCAAACCTGAGGAAGGGACAGTGTTTTAGGAATGATGAGAGAGAAGTTTGGCTTTAAAGCAAAGAGCAGAGAAGCTCACAAGTCTTTGACTTCGAGTCTCAAGTCAAGTCTCATGTCTCTTGTGGTGAAAATGAGTCGGACTGCTTAGAACACAGTGTAGCTATATCTATGGAATTCAGAGCATGTACTGCATGTACAGCAGAAAAGGAGTCACCATCCACGATCTCCTTTGTGGAAAAACTACTTCGAGAAAATCTCAATGTACCAGACGAAACAACTCTTCAAATTGAGCTAGCCCACCGCGCTCTCAGACCCCAACCACCGAAGGATGCACAACCAAGATCCATCCTGGCAAAGTTTCTCAGCTTCAAAACAAAGGAAACAATACTCCACCAGGCATGGCAAAAGAAAGGATTTACTTGGCAGGGGAAGCGAATAAACTTAGACAATGACTATGCACCAGACATTCTCCAAAAACGCAGGGATTACACAGAGATACAGAAGATTTTAAAAGACCGACAAATCCAGTTCCAAACCTTGTACCCTGCAAGGCTTAGAGTCAAACATGACGATGAAACCCGAATCTATGAGACCGTGGAGGAGGCGACTCGGGACCTGTCGAGGAGAGGATCCCCCCTGGAAATCATTGAACCCCCAGAGACACTGATGGACCAACTGCGACAGCTGACCTGGGAGAGAGGCAACCAACGAGCTAGGAGACGCGCACCCCGCACTACACGAGTGACGAGCATCAAGGAGGAACGGCAAGCCCTTAGAAGAGACTCAACACCCACAACTTAAAAGACTGGACTTGTTTTTCTTTCTTCTTTTATCTCTGGCTTTGCTCCTCTTAAGGATGCCCAGCTAATTTGTTTTCAAAAATCTGAAGGCTGAGATGGGTGAGTTAACCGATATAGCTGTTGACCAATAATAGAGGTGTTATTAACCTGCTAGACAAACTGAGTGTTATAAAGATAAGGGACACGGCGGGACTTTTCAGTGTAGCTGTCTTCGGCAAGGGCCCCCTCTGTCCGCCTCAGGGGAGGGGCCTTCCCTTGCAGCCGTTTTTAAGCGGCTCAGGTAGGGTCATAAAAGAGACCTCTATGTTGGAAGTCACACTTAATGATATTGTTAAATATCATATTTTCTGGTTACATTTTCCTTGTTTAGAGTTCAGTTGTTGTTTACGCTCTCTAGTATTTTACTCTAGTTTTTACAGGGAGGGGAAAGCTTTCCAACTTTATGAAAGGGGAATGGTGCTAAGTCATTTAAATGCAATCTAGACCTATAAAAGGAGCTTCTTTTAATGTTAACGGGGCACTCAATCCGATCAAGAGAGGGGAGAAATTAAAGAAGGACAAAATTCAAATAGCTCTTCTGTAAGAATCTCAGCTTAGTGATGCTGAGCATACCAAATTAAACAAAATGAGCTTCACACATGTATACTCATCTTCATACAAATCAGGACACCGGAGGGGAGCGGCCATACTGTTATCAAGTGCTGTAAACTATGAACATATAGCAGAACTCAGGGACAAAGAAGGCGGATTTATTTTGATAACTGGGAGAGTGGAAGGAACCTTAGTGAGTCTTCTTAACATGTATGCTCCCCCAGGCAGTGAATGGTCTTTCTATAAACGAATATTTGAAAAATTGGCAACAAAAAGTCAGGGGATTTTAATTTGCGGAGGAGATTTTAATGTACGTCCAAGTCCAAGACTGGACTCTCCTAGCGGAAACTCAGGTTCCAAAGGCATTGGTAAGAAGATAAACACGGTAACGAAGGAGACGGGCATTAAAGATGTCTGGAGAGAAATGTATCCATCTAGTCGGGACGACACTCATTATTCCTCGCCCCATGCAACATACTCCAGGATTGATTATTTTTTCACCTTCAATAGAGACCTTCACAGAATAGAACAGTGTGATATTGGCCCGATCGCTCTCCCAGACCACAGTCCTATATACATGTCAGTGTATCTCAACAGTAAATCAAGATCTACGCTTTGGAGACTGAATTCAAACATTTTAAATAACCCACAGACCAAAGAAAAGTTGCAGAACGAAATTAAAACATACTTAGAACTGAATGACACTGATGAGGTGACGCCATCTGTGCTCTGGGATGCACTTAAAGCAGTAATTAGGGGGAAAATAATAGCTACCACTGCTCATGATAAGAAAATGAGAAAACAAAGGCTTCAGAGTTTGGAGGACAAATTAAAACAGCTACAGAGAGAGCATGCAGGTACTCTAAATGAAGAGACTAAATCAAACATTATGAAAATAAGGAAGGAAATAGACAAAGTAAATACACAAGAGATACAAAAAAAGTTGTCATTCACAAAACCACAATATGATGAAGTTGGTGGGAAATCTCTGAAACTCTTATCTTACAGACTAAGAAAACAGCAAGCGGATGATACTATTCACAAAATAAAAAATTCGGACTCAGGAGAGATTGAGACAAGTCTAGAAAGAATACAACAGAGTTCCGAGAAGTATTATAAATCACTACACTCCCAACCACAATTTAATAACGACCTTCAAATTGAGGCATTTTTAGCCTCATTGAACTTACCATCTGTAACTAACGAACAAAATGGAAAACTAAAAGCAAACAAATCCCCGGGCACGGATGGCTTCACCTCTGAGTGGTACAAATCGATGCAAGAACAGCTGGGCCCAACACTACGGAAAGCCTTTAATTGGATACCACAGAAAAGAGAACTTCCATCCTCATGGAGGGATGTGATAATTATCGTCCCATTAGTGTATTAAATGTGGACTACAAACTGTTCACATCCATACTGTCCAAAAGAATAGAAAGTATTCTACCTGAACTCATCCACTCAGACCAGACAGGTTTCATTAGACAAAGACAAACACAAGATAATATCAGGAGAACATGCACATTGTTCACACAACAGGAAACAGAGTCAGCCATTATAAGTTTAGACGCTGAGAAAGCGTTTGACTCAGTCAGGTGGTCATTCTTATACACAGTGTTATCAAAATTTGGCTTTCACGAATCTATCATTGAAACATTTAAAGCACTGTATGACAAACCATCTGCAAGGATAAAAATTAATGGTGATTTATCAAATTCATTCACTCTAGAATGAGGAACAAGACAAGGCTGCTGTGCCTCACCACTCTAACTAACCCTCCTCCCTGTTTACAGAACCACTGAGCCAACGGATTGGACAAAATGCTGAAATGAAAGGAATAGGTATGCTATCGGGGGAACATAAACTGGCCCTATTTGCTGATGACGTATTGGTATACCTAATGCAGCCTACACAGTCACTCCCAAAACTGATGAGTCTACTAGAAAACTACGGGACACTTTCAAGTTACAAGCTTTGCAGACAGAAAACTCAGGTAATTACATTCAACTGCGACCCACCCAGCCATATCAGGGCAAAAAATTAATTCAAATGGGACGCAGAATCAATTGGGTACCTGGGTGTCAGCCTGCCTACAGATATCTCTAAATTATTTGACCTTAACTATGATCCACTGAATGCAAAAATGAAATCGGACATATTAAGATGGAGTGTTATTCCCTTCTTGAGTTTGAGTTCCAGAGAAGAGTCGATTAGAATAAACGTACTGCCAAGAATGTTAGATCTCTTTCAGTCTCTTCCAGTAAAGATACCGGCCAAGCAGTTTGTGGAATTGGACAGGCTGATATCCAGATACTTATGGCAGGGGAAAAAAAACAGAATCAGGTATAAAACTTTACAATTACGAAAAGAATGTGGTGGTATGGGCCTCCCCTGCCTACAAGAATATTACTATGCAGCGCAGCTGAGGCCATTAATCTGCTTGTGTACACCAGCATACTCTGCAAGAAGGAAAGAAATTGAAAGTGCAATGATAGGAGGGATACCAATAGCAGCGATGACAGCGGATAATGAATTACAAAATAAGACGGTAAACAAAGATAACCCTTGGATTAACATATTATTGGAAACCTGGCAGAAGACAGCAAAATTATGTGGTATAGGTGAATCGTTTAAACTGTTACAGTGGTGTGCTTATGATACGGAATTTGTTCCAAATAGATCTGAGAATAGATTTCAAACACGGATCACAAATGGCCTTACAAATGACTATACATTTGTCCACAAGGGGGCATTTCAGAGCTTTGAATCCTTACAGAGAAAATATGGTCTGGAACGAAATGATTTCTATAGATACCTTCAAGTTCGACATTATTTTAACCAGAATCTGGATGCAGTTTTAGAAACAGAAGAGACAGGAATCATGAAAATATTTCTGTCAATATACAAATCCACAACATGTAGTAACATTAGTTCTAGGATGTACAATGCCATTCTCCAGTCCAAGTCTGAAAATACACTTCATATAAAAGAGAAGCAAGAGAAGGAGGGAAATTTGAATATTTCAGCGGAGGGCTGGAGAAGAATATGTCAAGCACAGTGGAATTCAACCAGTTCAACTACATGGCGAGAATTTTGTTGGAAAAATGTTGGAAGGTTTTTTTTATTACGCCCCTGCAAAAACGACATCAGGGCAGCGGTGGAATGTGCTGGAGACTATGTGGGACAAATGACGCCAATCATTTCCATATTTTTTGGAATTGTCTGATTGTAGTGCCTTATTGGCAGGAAATTCATGAACATATTAATAATGTATTTGGAGCCAACATTGCTTTTAGATGTGATACTGAGATCATTATTATTATTACAAGATCATTATTGTTTTATTGTTGCACCTTCTCTGAGATTAAATGGTGTTCAGCTCGAGATTCATGGAATATTATCACCACATACTAGACAAAAGCATGGAACGGGGATACAGTAGCCTTCATTTGTTGTTGTTGTTGTTGTTGTTGTTGTAGAGTTGGGCTGAAGTAACGTCAGTGTACCAACTGCTGGTCAGTTTACGTAGCTGTCAGTGTGGCGAAAATGACCTGTTTTTTAAGTTTGGAAAGCTTGAGAACCGAACGATCATTTAGAATCAACACAGTTATGGTTACAGGCCCTCTCTCACTTATCTAATTAGATCTTTTAAATGCAACTTTGATCCAGAACTGACCAACAGAAGGGCAGCCCTGAAAAAACATGCAGAAAAGTGCATTTGAGCACAGGTTGCAGGGTGAACCACTGATAACTTTCATGGATGAACAGGGGTAAGGTATCTCCGTGCATTAAACTTGAATTTGCTGATGGTCTCGGTTGCGAGAGGCATCAGGGATATTGGACCATGCCGCAATCAAGTTCAAATCTGGGGTTAAATCTGGGCAATCTAATGTAAAACACTCGCTTACAGTAAAAACATCACCAACTGCCTTTCAGGAGTATTTAACACTGCTGCATGCACCAACGCCACTGTTTCCCAACCAAGCATACAAGTATACAATGCTTTATAAAAATATGAACTTATTTCATCCATTGAGAGTAGCTGATGACAAAATCAGAAATTCAAAGAGTTGCATTGATGTTAAACCTGTGTTGGCCTCGTTTTTACCCACAGAGAAAACTGATCAGGATTCAGGCAATAAAGAATCAAACTGATGGGAGGAAAACTTTTAACACTATTGGTATCAACTGGATCTTACTAATTCCCATCCCTACAGAAAAAACATTACCAGTTTTGTTGATGAGCCAGTAGGGTGCAGAAATGAGGATCTTCAGTGCTCCCTGGGCCCGCAGGACGATGCGAATGGTGAGGCACAGCAGATGTCTGTTGGTGTCGTACAGCCTCATGCGCACCACATAGTTCTGAGTCCCCGGGGGAATCAGAAGCTCTTTGCACTCAGGGAAGTTCTCCAGCAGAATTCCTGCAGGACACACCATGAACATCAGAAGTGAGAATAAGGAGAGTATTTGGGAAACAGGCCATCAGCCAGTGACAGTCTTTACCTAGCTCCATGTTCTGCGAAGTATCAGCAGCATGAAGCACCGCCTCTTTTCCCGGTTTTAGTGAGCCTTTGATAAACGTTCCTTTGATGTAGTAGTTGAGGTCACAGGGCAGCAGGTTGGCCAGCACCATGGTGGGCAGAAGGTAGATGGTATGGCCTGGCTGTCGGTAGATCTGCTTGGCACCTCCAGAAGCCCTCTTGGCAGGTTGCTGCTCAGGGTAGTTCTCCTTCTTGATGACCACACAAAACCTCCAACATGCACAGAAATGACGATGAAAATGGTACCAGATGCGAAGACAACAAGAACCAAGAACAAGATTTTCTGACTATTTACCTAAAGTTGCGCTTGAGGCTGTCATCAAAGTCTGCTGACTGACACTCGCGCTTTGTGCTGCTGATCTCTCCGGGCCGCTCCACACTGGTCCAGTGGATGGGAACCTTACAGAAAAACAAGCCAAGGCCTTTGGGCCGAGCTTGCAGTCGCCAGGATGTCAGGTGAAGGGGTACTGCCAAAGCTTGTGCGGGCAGGATAGTAGGCAACACCACTGGCTCTGTCAACAAAGGGTCACAGTTAGTTCATTATAATGACACTATGTGTTGTGTGCCGTACAGTTGAGAAAATACTGTTGGCTGCCCTTTGAGACGGACATGCGCCTGTTAGCATGAGATCCAAGGAGACCAGTATGATATCCAAGCCAAAGCTCAGCAGATGACATTCCACTTTCTGTACCGTATTTACTGTAATAACACACCTGTTCAATCTGAAAGACCTTAATGATTATGCTGATGAATGTTTAAAACAACAGCACACCAAAGGGCAACAAATTGCCTCCATACCAACCACCTGGCAATGGGGCTATACCAATCACTTGATATTTTTTGACATTCAAAGTTTCGACGGAGGCTTTTTAGAATATTATACATTACTAGAGCGCTTTGCATTGGTCAGTGCTCAGGCCCTAACAATCCTAGCAAGTTCGTAAGGTCCTCACACTGGTCAGTCCTTTAGCAAATGCAAGACATTTCCTTCACCTTTGGTCCTTGGACTTAAAGCGCAGTGGCCCTAAAAATATAGCAGTAGTGTAGTGTAGGAGTAGTGTCTTACTGTCAGGAGCTGAGGGGCTGTCGAGTCTGACCTCCATAGGAACATCGAGCCGGTTCTTCACCATGAGGGCAGATCGGACAGTAATGACCTTCCTAGCACTCCCCTCCATTGTGATGGAGAAGACCACTCTGACTGGAGGCAGGGCCGAGAACTGAGGGGTCAAAGTGATTTAGACATAAAACAAGATGGTATCAGGTTTAAACTTGAACTGAGCATTTGTGTTGTTTAGACTGCTGGGCTGCAATGAAATACGAACAACATTCAGCTGGGCCTTTATTTAAATTAGCATCACAGCGTCCTTTGACCATTTGACCACACTGGCTGTAAAGAAGCCTATAATGTCACAGAACAAAAAATCAAAGTCCACCACATTACTTTGATGTTTACATGCGTATGAAATGTGGAGAAAACCTTACCATTTTAAATAATGTCGTCATGCTTGGTCCTGATTTGCTAAAGACCGTTAAACACGGCTTGTATGTTACAGTTATCAGAAGAGAGTGGCTGAAACGTGTCTACTTGCATGTCAGCTCCTGTCTTAACTCTGTAGTGGCTGCATTCAATGGGTGGAGAGCAGCAGCTGTGTCATGATGCGCTTTAAAGGTTGATTCACGCCCAGTTCAATAGACAAGAGTCATCTTATTGTTTTATATGATCAGCTGAAATGGAGGATTATTCAAACTTAACATTATGATTATTTATGTAAGTGCAATGAAACACAGAGGACATCCACCAAACCTGCCTGTGAGTTTGTGGATAGTTCGGTTCACCTCAAAAATGACCCACACACCCTTTTTTTTTTTTTTACAGCCAGCTCGGCGCAGCTGGGTCCATGTTCAAACCTTCCTTTTTGATAAAGCTTATAGTCAGGGCTGGCTCAGGCTCACCTTGACCAGCCCCTAGTTACGCTGCAATAAGGCTAAGGCTGCTGGGGGACTTCCATGACACACTGAGCTCCTCTCTTTCTTCATCTCTCTCCCCTTTTGTTTATGTTCCATAAATTCCTGTTACTAACTTGATTCCTTCCCCGAAGTCTCTCTGCTTTGTCATCCTGCAGATTTCCCTGGGCTTTGGCCGCACACGGATCAATGAACACAGCTGATCACAGCCATAAATCCTACTGTGGCTTCTTATTCACTTACTATAAGTCAAACTTTAATCATAGTCATTATCAATATCATCATCATCATCATTATATTATTATTATTATTACACTTCTTCCATGAGTATAACACAGTTTTGTCATACTCAGTACTGAATTCACTCATTCCAGTCTCTTTTTGTGTTTGCTGTTGCTGCCAGTGAAACAAGAAACTCTCCTGCACAGACGTTTCATGTTAAATGTCTTTCACGGACTCAAACCACATTCAAAACATTCCCAAAAAGCAAACAACATTCCATCATTTCAGCTTTTTGATTGTGATGATTTCATTTGTTTACTTGTCTCATTTGAAATACACCAAATATCTTCAGGTTTTTGACTGTTCTAAAAATAAATAAATAATGGTGCTTGCATGCATTCTGAGAAAATGCAATTGAATTGTTTTTGAATTTTTGATGTTTTATAGACTGCAAAAATAATCAGTTATCAGAAAAATAATTAGCTGAATAATGAAGATAAAAATGCATTCAGTAATGCAACAGGAATTAATTACTGTCATGGAAATTTTCCTTGTTGAAATTTAAAGTTGCTAAGTCTTTGAAGAATTACAAACTTGGTGTGATGAATCATATTCTTCTATACATGCATGCATGGAGAGAAGACCTCCATACAGTGTTCTCTGTCGACTGTCAGGTTTTCTGAGTGTTATATACTGTCGCTGTAAAACTCATCTGATCATGTTATCTTATCTAGATTACAACACTCCTGCCAGAATTACCCTCAGAAACACAGAAAACAAGACATTTCGACACATTCCACGTCTGATTTTAAAGTTCACTCTCCTGCAAGGCCTCTCATAAGACGCAGTTAATTCAGACCCTATTCAAAAAACTCTATTCAATTCCCACTATACTCAGTGTGTTTAGATGACGTTAGAGAAAATCGATTTATTGTGTTAGTCCAGCTAAAACTGGACTTTCAAAATACATGTTAACATGTTAGTCCAACTTAAAATTGCACTAAATTGAATTTCTCAAAGTCGAGCTGACACACCCAGATAATGTGATAGGGAGTCGCCTTGTCCTGCGTGTTTACAACTCAACCAGACCTGGACTGGCCAACGCAGTCTGCACATGATCGACAGTTCCCGTGCCGTCTTTGACCCGGAACTCGAACAGCATAAATTTGTAGAAGAAAACAAAAATCCCATAAGCTCCACTGCTACTCCACTAGCCGCTTGCTAACTAGTTTATAGTTTGTTTGGCTAACCAGAAGAAGGTCCAATAGCAACCAGCTGATCGGAGCATATCGCTGCCTACCGCAGCAGAGTCGGACAATAAATCAATTCTCCCTCGGTGCATGTATACTGGGACAAGGACAGCAGTCCAGTTAAATGTCCTAATCGAGCTTTAACCACAGCTCGACTGAACTGTGCATGTAAATGCACTGAGTGACCCTGATCAGCTGTTTTTAAAACTGGTGGAACAAGTGCTGTAAAAACATACATTGTGCTGTTTTTATGCTTATTTATTACAACATAGGAAAATTTAATCTCTACTCAATATATTAAACCATGGCAGTTTTCATCTTATAAATGTGTTTCTCACATGCTGTTCAGATTGGAAAGCCCTCTGAGGTAAACTATGCTTGTGATATAAGGCTCATAAATGAATAAGTTCACGCTCTTTGCCCCTAAAATAAATAAATAAATAAATAAATAAATCTCATACTTCAGTCAACTGCTTTGTTATCCTCTACTACAGAAAGACTGTTTGTAAAGCTCTCTGACTGAGAAACCAGACTTGCCAGACGTACGTAAACATGTGGGTGGATGATGTTGGTTTTGCTGATTGGACTGCCAACCTGTGGAGAGAGAAAGAGAAAAAGAAAAACATTTAACTCAAGGAAAATTTATTAGGAAGGTCTTAGGTTGTAAATATCAACTTTGTTTTGGATCATTTGACTGGAGCTCACAGTGTTGGACGAGTTGTTTCTGTCAGCAGCTGCGTAACGGAAAAAAACACCGACTTTGTCCACAGACACGGGCTTCACCTGCTCCCATCCGCACACCCGCACCAGCAGCTGGTGCAGCTTCAGCTCATGAGTGTGTCTACAGAGGCAGAGGCAGCAAGCCATCAGTGACACACAACTACAGGCACAGAAACAACACAGTTCATCATCCCATCATTACACGGGACTGACTTTTGAGAGTTTCACAAACTCCACACACTGAAAGCAGTGAACAACAATCACTGAATGTTTACTGAGGACAACATCACAAACATTTATGTCTGTGTGCACTGAGACACTGAGAGACACAGAACATGTTGTTCCATCCATGAAGCTCTTTGTCTTCACCGATATCATCCTCCCTATAAACAGGTAATGGATTGCTTAATTGTAAAATCAGTGCTGCCTGTCATGTCCTATGCAAACCACAACAGCAACAATGGAACTGAAGTGAAGCTTAGAAAGACTTGTTGTGTATGTAGTGTTATAAAAACAGGTTTTAACAAAAAAAGATTTTGCACGTTTCAAAATCGCTGCCAGCGATTACATTTATCACATTTTCAATTTTAAGGGGGAGGAGAAACACAGACAAGCAATGAAGTGTTATCAAACCAATAAGAATGATAGCCACTCAGTCAAAAGCATTATAAGCAACTTCATATTCACTGGACAAATTCCACAGATGCTGCAGAGGGAAACGAGTTGTACCTGTGGCGGAGTTTCTCTCGAGCTTCAAACTCAAAGGGGATTTCCTCCCCGGGCAGCACCTCTCTCCACTGGCTGACGTTGTGAGTGTCGTCTGCTCCTGGGCCGTGGAGCTCTGAGATGGAGTCGGCACTGCTGCTGTGAGACAGCGCCAGCCTGAGAAGGACAGGTGAAGTTCTTTATCTAGAGACATTCTTTGGAGTTAAAACTGTTGGTCTGCGGGGGAGAACCGTCTCACTTGTCTAAAGTTCAGTGTTAGCTAAACTCTCTCTGGACATCTTCATCCTAAAAACAGAATTATTTGTAAACTCAGCATATTCTCAGAGCTTTTACATTTGGACAACTGACAGCGTTTGTTCTCAAAGTGGCAGGAGGAATGCTGTCTAAGTAATGGTGACATGGTGGACGTGAACACGCTTGGTGAATTTTACTGTCACCTGCTCATCAATGTTCATCAAGAGGTATTTTGTTTCATTTCTGTCCATCTGACAGCAGTTTGTGAGCTTTGGACCAAACAAAAAGACAAACTAACTAACATCATGATATTTTAAGGAACCACCATCACATGTACGCTAACATATTAGCATGCAGAGCTGATCAACAACTTAAGCAGTCTATGTTTAGTATTACTTAGAAGGTACGCTGATGAAAGAGAAAATCATGGAGCAATCCCACAACAGGTGGTGACCTGTCATCTTTTGTCAATATCAGGATGGAACTGTTAAAATGTGACCAAATTTAAAATTCAAAACAGTTTCTCTGTATTGTCATATTGAATTAACCACAAATCAATATATAAATGCTCTTGGGGATCACGACACAATTTAAGGCAAGAATGCTGATGAGAATTTCACTTGGTTGGAATAAATCTATGTGACAGCCTCGCACAGAGCAGAAAACAAAACGACAGTTTCGTCGTGGTGCCCATCAAATAAGATTTCCATTTCCTACTGAGCAGCACTGTCTGATCTACTTGTGATGAGAGTAGAAGCTGTTGACGCAGTCTTCCGGAAAGCGACACACTGCACAGTGGAGGGAATGACGCAGGCATGAGGACGGATTTCACAGGAGTCAGCGACCACTTAACTAATTTATTTTTGCTTTATTTTGCTGCGGAAATCAATTCCTTAAAATTTCAAAACTCACTTTCATGATTCACTAATTTAGACTCGAAAATTCAAGTGTTCATTTTTAAACAACAAATTTTAAACACTTGAAGTTGCTCAGATTCGATCCTTCAAAATTGGTTGTACATAACTGTTGTTGTTGACATGCGGGTCAACATGGATAAGCGATCAATGCTGCACCGCTGAATAACAGAATTGTGGCATGCTACGGTCTCTCCGCCGCTTGGTCACATGGTTCATGAAGCTCTCAACAGATCCAAACAAATCTGCCCTGTCAGTCTATTTTATATGGTGTTGAGTGGAAAAGACGACGACGATATCTGCAGCAATCTCTGATAAATACTGATCACTTTGACTACACTTACAATCAATATGCACGAAAGCACGTTTCCAGGAGAGACAGACAGATTTCATCATCTTCTGTTTGATTTGGGAGGGAAGTGGGATGGCTAGCTCCCGTTATGAAGAATACATTTAGCTTATTGACTGCAGCAATTTTTGGTAAGTATTGCTGAGCAATGTACACAGATAACCATGGTGATTATAGTTATGTTTAATATGTAACAGCATTGGAGTTGCTGAGAGAAGGCATTGTATGTACACACAATGTATGTGTGTGGTGGTGACTGTGTGTGGAGACACAGCGCCCTCTGCCTGTACTTCGATGTTTTGGCTGACTCAGGACCTGCTCGGGACGAGACTGGGTGGGGAGGGGATGTGTGTCCCCCAGCCAATGACAGCAGGCAGGTGAGGTTGAGAGCACCGCGGAGCACAGCTACTGAACGCCGTCCAGCCCGGCGAAAGTTATGGATGTGGATGTAGTGCAGAGGAAAAGAAATATCGCCCTAGTGAGCAAGCTGATAAAACTTGTTCCAGAGCGAGAATGAGTCTCAGTTTGGCTTTCAGCCTTTTTGGAGCACTGAAGGAGAGGCTGGGAAGAGCGATGCAGAGTTGGGCTGCTTTGTGATGGACAGGTAGGTGCTAAACACTGATGGTTAGCTTGTTAGCTTGCTAGATTATTGACTTCTCCGCTAAAAAAACGTAATATTTCTATGTGGCTTGCTGTGTGACATTAGGTAAGCCGTATAGCAGTACATGTAGTACACACTAAGTTAAGATACTTCTGGTGCATTGAGCCGGGAGGAGGGGCCAGTTTGAATGATGTGTTTACAAATGGCAACGAGCCAATGCTGCTGACTCCACCTTTAAAATCCAATGAGAGAGATTTTCTTTCATACTCATTACACGTAAGTGCAACCAAGGGGGGTCAAATAAGCAAACACTTGTTTATAAAGCAGCTAATTAAACTGATGTCATTAGGTCATTGGCCACTCTGCACAGACTAACTTACTGTCTCAATCATCAATGTGTTATCTGTCAATGCCAACAAAGACTGAAAACTCAACTAAACTTTTCCATCACTTGAAAAGGCACCACTTCAGTTTAAAGGTCAGTGTTTGGGGTTTCCGGGTGGTGGAGCTGTAAACTGCACGCTCACAGTTTCCCTCCCCCCTTGGTCGAAACATGGCGGACTCCTTGGAAGAGATCTGCTCCCTCCGTACATACAAACGCCTCAACTGTGAGGTAATGAATAATAATAATAATAATAATAATAATAGTAAATACAAAGTAAAACACAATTCCAGTGCTGTCACATTTTCTAAATACATCCTGATAAATGGGACACACCTGAGCATGAGCTCATGACTCAGTGATAAGGAAAGCTGAGTGTTTGAAGAGATAAAGCACATTTTCAGAGATGGTTGTTTACAAAAAAGTTGTTTAAAGTTGTTTAAGCACAAATGTAAACAAACTTGATTTGGAGGTTGAACTTATTTTCTTTAGGCATCAGTCAAAACTAGTACCAGTGGAACATGACATGTCATTGGAAGTATCGGTGTTAATCAGCCATGGTCACACCTACCTCGTGGGGGTTGTAGTCAGAGTGGCAAACCACATGGTACATCCCGTGTGGTTGCGCAGAGCATATGGCACGAATGGCTGCCTCCTCTTAGACAATTTGGCATCTGGAGGAAATAGAATTAAAGCTAAATCAGAGAGTAGACGAGTGTGCTTGGCCTTTCCATTTTTCATGATCAACTTTAGTTTTGTCTGGTGCAGGCTGTGCTGGCTTGTTGGCTCGTCTCTGAAACCTATAAAGGCGCCTTCAAAGTCTTTCCTTAGAAGAGGCACACCAACAATATCACAGAGAGACATGAGCTGAAAATCCACAGGGACAGTCACTGACCCTTTACCAGCTGTTTGGAACCTTCTCTGACGTCACCATCATCATCATCATCATCATCACCATCATCATCATCATCATCATCATTAGGGTTTATTGATCTCAACTTGAGGTTGAAGATGAAAAAGCTCAACAGGATGCATACTTAATGTGTGCAGTGTTCTGGGAGTCTGATCCCTTCCAGGAACTAGAAGCTGTGATATCTGTGCCCCTGCCGCTTTAAGCAATTCCTCTCAAGAAGAACAAAACTTTAGCACACCTGTAGATCAACAGGTGCAAGCAAAAATTCTTGATGAAACAGAACAAAGGACTTCCACACACGGTCCCCTCCTTTTGTGATCAGGGATAACTGAGTGAACAACAATGTCAGATCAATATGTGAAATCAGGTCAATGAGCTAATGAAGGGCAGGAACTCTGAGGTGAAACATGTTCCTCGTAAACCACTGAGGCAAAGTGACAGTGCAGGACAGGCTGAAGAAACCAATGTGACAGCATCCAAATCTCTGGATTTACAAATACTGCCGCCACAAGGACTCCAACGAGCCTCCAGGACATATTGTGGTGAATTTTCTGAAGTACACAACAAAACATTTGGTACTGAAGGAAGCCTGAAAAATATTCAATATCAGGCTGTATTCTATCGCAACTATGCTACAGAAATAATCCCATAAATAAAGGAATCTATCAGTATCAGTATGATAAAAAACCTGAGACAGAAAGAGAAGACATTGTTTCCAGACACCTAGGTCAGGATAATCAGAATCCACTTGAGACTGGCCTGTAGACATACGAGAGCGCACAAGAGGCTGAAAAAGAGCTGAACGAGAGAGGACTTGAGGGAGAGACACCAGAGAGGCACTGCCAGGACCTGAGCGGCCCTAAAGGAAGTACACAGTTTCACAAAATGATTATGAGCAACATCTGACTAGTGTCAGTACATGCAAACGGCTAAAAAAGAGTCAGCCAGAACTCAAGAAAAGCCAAGTCCTGAGTTACTTCATTCAGCAACGGTTTTTGTCCCAGAAAGGACATAAAGCCGAAACTGTTTTACAGAAGCTCATTCCACAGCACAAGCAGACACATTAATGTCAAAGGAAAATCAGAAAATGAGATGGTCACATTAAGCAACGTAAACACGCCTCCACAGAGCGACACACACAATCAAAGCATCAGAATCAGAGGGCACTGAAATGTGCACAGGAAGTTTTAATGTGACACAGACACAAAAAGTTCAAAACAAATGAGATTTTTCACTAAAATGACATTATAATCCACTTTAAAGTGACAGGAAATGCTGGACACACAGTGTGGTTCATGAGAATTTGGGAAGTGACAAAAATCTGTAAAGAGGTGGTTGACATGCCAACCTTGAGCTTCAATTCAGAGTTTAACAAGAGCACTGCATTATCAAGCAATAAGAGCCCCTTTTTATACGCAGAGCTCCGTTTTCACATGCTCAGGAGGAACCACACAAGGGACTGGCCGGCAGTTTGACGGCCACTTGTTGCCTGTCGACTCATTATTCCATCACACATTTTTGGGGGTCTGGAGTTGTTTCACTTGTTGAATTTACATTTGGTAGCCGGTCACTGGAGCGCTAAGCATGCCAAACAAACAGGTGCTGATGCAAGTGAAGGAGGTCACCGTGAAAAAAACAAACAAACAATGTGGATCATTCTTAAAAAAGCAGGAATGCACCAGTGAGCTCACCGATACCACAAAGTCTAAAAGACTAACCAAGACATGTTAAGACAGACAGACAGACAGACAGACAGACGGACTGACAGATGGACACACACACACACACACCCAGACAGACACACAGACACAGACACACACACAGACAGACAGACACACAGACGGCTTTACTGAGGCTGAGGGGAAGAGAACAGAATGTAATTTGAAGGTGGGGCTTAACATCCCCAACAATACCAAGGATGATTGTGTGTGTGTGTGTGTGTGTGTGTGTGTGTGTGTGTGTGTGTGTGTGTGTGTGTGTGTGTTTTAATTGCGTTCATGCCCATGGGGCAAAAGGGGGAGTGGCAGCAGGAGTAGCCTTTAACAAAAAGGTGCATAACTTCGAAACAGATTCCTGTAACGTGGCCAAACTTTGTAGAAACACACAAACACACACACACAAACACACTATATTTGGTCATTCACTGAGAAGCTTTACGTAGTGTTAGTCTTTTTTTCTCTTGGTCCGGTGCCACACTTCAGCCCTCTAACATCTACCATGACTCTTGTGTTTCCCCAGTAAAACTCTCTTTTAAATGGGAAACAACAATGAAAATTATGCACTTAATCTTCAATAAATTAGAACATCAAAATTAATCAAAATAGTTTGTCACCTCAGTTACCAACATAACGAGATGTGCCTGCCTGTTATTAGAGCAACCAGAGGGGCAGATAGAGGGGACTGCAAAATGCCCCTCAGAAAAACAGCATTCGGCCAGGCGGTTTTCTCATTTAAAGCCTCACACCAGTGGAACACAACACCACAGTCCATCAGAGAGTCCCCGTCCTATCAGTCATTTAAGTATATTGCAAGAAATGGACTATTGAAAACCGAGAGCGTCAGCACTGAAGCTGTTTTTAGAGTGAAATAGCCAAGATGATTCTGCACCATTGATGCTACTCCGCTGACTGCTGTCTAATGTAGACCTCTTGTTTGATGTATTATGACTCCTGTTCTGTTTCATCCTTTGATGTATTATTTTGATGATGGCGTTTTTTATTCCAGGCTGCCTTTTCACCACCATGGCAAGGGACTATCGATGGAAATTAGCACCTGGCTAACTCGAGTACATTTACATTTTTTTCCCTGATGTTCATTAACGTACATCGTCCCTTTTCAAATAAATAAATTGATAAAAAAAATTTGATTACCTGAGTGGTACACAGAAAGTTGCATTTTCAGCAATACTTTTAAATTTCTGAGTAAATGATGCTGAGTACTGCAGTATACGGCATTATATATCAGTCTAGGCCTGGCAGTATTTTCTGGTTTTCTACCCAGCAGTTTGGTGTTATAATGCACAAATATAGATTTGTCATAAGAAGCCTATGGTTAATATTTTGGCTGCCTATTTTAAAATAACAAAGTAGCTATGGATCGAAAGTGCTTGTGCTCAACACTTAACATAATTTTCAAAAAATGAAATCTTATTTTGAATGTGGTGCATTTTTATTGTGGTGTGTTTTATTAAAAGTAGGTCAACATCAACTTCACTGTGCTTGTATAATGCATAGACACAAAATGACCTTTCTACGGTGCATTTAAAATAATATTTCCTTTCCTGAACATTATATTTAGCTTTTCACATGACTCATATACTCTCAGTCTTTTTTCCTGATGAGGATTGGCCTCATAGATAACCCTAGCCCCCCCCCCCCCCCCAAAAAAAACCCACGGCATATTTGTTCATTTTTGTTGTCACAGTCATGTGGCCCCGACTTCAAGTCATTTTATAATTGTGGCCCCCTGCCTAATCTAGTTGAATACCCATGTTGTATACAATGACGCAGCTAAAGATCAAGAGCACAAACTCGTTTATCAGCCACTCCACAGCAGGTTTTCGCTTACTTCATCAGGTAACAGTCAGTGCATGTTCTCAAATGGATTGTTTTAACAAGTTTGCCAAGTAATTGAAAAACAGGTCACAAAAGGTAGGTTTGAGGCAACTGAACTCTGAACTGTACCTCTGGAGTGAATCTGCTGCTCGAGGCAGGTCAAGCTGGCTGTGCTTCTAGTTCTAAGGTGAGAAAGAGGAACACCTGACAGCAGAGAGAGACAGTTACTGCACAGCAGAGACACATGCAAGGTCAACACACATTGTCCATCAGTGTTCTGTGTTGGAAATCAGCATGTCTCTGCAAATCAATACTTTCACAAGTAGTGGAAGCAATGATTCACCTCCCGTCTTTTGACGAGTTTTCAGAACAACAACCAACGTAACACAAGTCCATCAGTTTCCAACTCACAGAGGACCCAAGGGGACTTGAGTGATGAGTGGCAGGTTTTGTGGTAACTGAACTGATTGATGCTGCTCATGTTCTTAGTAGGACTGTACCGAATGGTTCCAAACATTCAAAGCTTTGTTCATAACAACAGCTGGGTTTCCATCACCCTGTTTTCATGTGCCTTTTGAAGTATCACATCGGAAAAGGGTGATTGGGTGCCAAAATGAGAAAAAATAAATAAATAAATAAATTACACTCACTCGAGGTGGTTTTTGACTTGTGTGAAAAAGAGTTAATGAGCAAACTGCGAGATGGAAACACATTTGCTGGGTAAGTTGTGACGTAGCGAACACTGAATTCAGATGTCGGCCGTTTACACTGACGTCTTTCCCCAAGATGCACGGCAACATGGCTGGCGGCAACTACCTGTTTTGTTTCCACATTTTAATACATTATGGTACGCTGCCTAACACCGCCATCCTCTGACAAAACTAGCGTAGTTTATCCACTTCAACCACTCGATGGAAACGCACCTAGGTCGCATTTCATTTTTTTCCCCTTTTTTGTTGCAAACGTTTAAAAGATTCGCTTCACACTGAGATGGAAACCAGGCTAATGACATTCCAATTCTATATCAGCATTGGTTTGTGTCGCAGGGCGTTGAGTATTAGGGACCTTAAGCTGCGACGGTGAAGTGGATGGCTTCAGTGTTCGAGAACAACTTTGGGCATACGCACATTCATGTCATCACTTCCCGTCGTTGTCGCACATTTGTTTACAATGAAAGAAAGAGTGATTTGATGTTTTGAGCTGTAAACCAAAGTTTTTGCAGGTAATTATACATTTTTATCCCATTTTACACTGTCAATTCATGTATAATCGACTGTGCAATTAGTAGTTTCATGGATTATACTTGTTAGAAATACCCACAAATTTAACTTGTTTGCCTGTTTGTTCATACCCATGCCATCCGTTACCAGCAGTGCCCAATGGCCACAGGAAGCAACATTACAGTCTATTACTGTTAGTTAGCAAGACTGGCAGTAAACTGTAGCATGCTTTAACGATTTAGCTGACCATATGTTGAAGCTTGGCTAGCAAACTAACACTAGTTTCCCATAGAACTATGTGTTTAGGGCCTCCAGAGAGCGGACAGTAGAGCTGGGTAAAAAAATCAATTAAATCGATTCTGAGTCTGGTTTTTTTTTTTTGGAATCGTCCGATATCGATTCCTACGTCCAGAGATCAATTTTTTTGTTTTTTTCCCCCATTAACTTTAACCCCAGCAGTCTCGCGCTATGGTCTCGCGTTACCAGCCTCTAGTATTTCGCACATCTGAAACGTGATCTTTCCAGTTGCAAAGATCACAACCCCCCCAAATCTAATTTGCCATTTTCATTTTTCAAGAACAGTTTCAGCCATTGACTGCTGATATTTCGTATTCATTTACTATCAAATGTCAATACTAGTTGATGTGTTCCATGACTGGGTGGTCATGTAACTCAGGTTACAGCTCAGAATCATGTTTTGGCATCACTAACCGAATCAATATTGAATTGAATCGAATTGATATTGAATCAAATCAAATCCTGATTAATCGATTCAGGACCTTGTGAATCGGAATCAAATCAATTCAGGAAATTGGACGCGGTACGTAGCCCTGGTGGACAGAGAGGCATGACGCTGTGCTTGCTAGAGCAATATTAGCATCTGAGCCGTTCAAATACAAGAAGGGGAGTGTGGACAAGGGGAAGGTCTACAACTGCAGACGCATTAAATAGTTGCCTGGACCTTCAATTTAAAGTGTCTCAGCGGTCTGCGAGGAGAGGTTTGCTTTGATCCAGGAGAATTATAAAGTAAGGATGAGAAGAGTTGTGGCACATCCATGGAGGTAACTGAATTAGATCAGTTGATAGAGGAGATAACAGAAGGAAATGGCAGCCTAAGAAATGAGAGCAGGAATAACAGAGTGAAGATAGATGCAGACAGGGCCAAAGCAGAGGAGGCTTGAAAAAAGGCAATGGAGAGGATGGGTCAGACCAGACGGAGGCTGAGTGAGGACGGACAAGTGTGCAGCAACAAGCGAAGGAGAAGTGGAAATGACACAACTGAATTTTTGAGAGAGAGAAGCCAAAGTGATGAAGAGCTGAGAGAGAAAGAATTAGAATGAAGACAGCAAGAGATGGAGGAGCAAGCAAGGAGGGCACAAAAGTCACAGCAGCAGATGACAGAAAGGATGCAGCAACAGGCTCAGATGCGAGCTGTCCGGGCCACAATCCTTCAGCAGCAGCAGCAGCAGCAGCAGCAGCAGCAGCAGCAGCAGCAAGCATTACTTGGTCTTGTAGGAAAACTGAGCGGGTTGGACAGGCGAAGCAGAGGGACAGACTCCAGCAGACAGCTGATGTTGATGACTTCGTCCAAATACTTCAAGAGAAACTTTGAAGGTCACAACATTTGGTACAGCCCTGGTTATTAAAGGTTCGAGCTAAAAATATTCTGCAGCCTGCAAGTATTCAGAACAGAGCAACCCATCAACCAAAGTTCTTTACTATAGCAAGGTAACGTTCCAAAGTCCTTTTAGTCCTGGACCAGCCGTTGGTGTTCTTACACATTTTTCTTATAATCAACAAATCCCATGAGAACACAAAACCAACTGTTTGTTTGCAATCTGCCTTACTGACGTCTTTCTGATAGTTTCTGAGCAACAATAGAGCTCAACAGAGCAGAGCATTGAGATACATCAGGCTGTGATACAAACACAGTTCTTATTAGATGTGCGTTAGATAGATACACATTATTTGGCCGCAGCACAAGAGATTTGTTGATAATGAAAAATGCAGATTATCATGATCAAGACTCGTGATTTACTGTCCTTTAGTTTGGTAGAAACAGAAACAACAGGCAGAAGATCACTTGAAGAAACATCCATCTCCATTTTGTATTTAACTGAGCAAAAATCTGAAACATCATGCAGACTGTGTTGCCATTTCAGCATGTTAGCTCTGACTAACTCTGGAATTTACAAAACTTCAGTGACTTTCACATTGGACATAAACATGCTAGCATCGGCCTTTGGTCTGCAGTGTGAATGTGTTCATTTTCTCACGGGTCTAATGACTCTGCAGCGGACGCAGTTATCGATCGGCAGCGATGTGAACAGCAGACCTGATGAACACGCTATCGGTGCCATGAAGCGGGTGGCAACGTCTGCATATCATCGCATCACATCACTGTAACTCATAGCTGAAACGTTCTGAAGCATGTTAACGTTCTTATAACTTCCAACCGATGACCCTGCAGACTACGAGTGTACAGGTGGGAGCACAGGTGAACGACTGCGTGGCTTTATCGCACAATGAATGGCTTTATTTTCAACCTTCATCATTTAGACTCACTAAATTCTAATCATTAATATCAGCAACACTCAGTGGTCATCGGCTCTCCGTGCTGTTAGATTCATGTGCACAGCCAACTCAGTTTCACCACCTGTGCGTTCCATTTCTGTTCCTACCTGCAGTGAGTCACAGACAGTCGTGTCTATTTTGGATGAAAGAGTACGCTCAGCTGTGTGGAAACAAAGTTGTGACGTGTGAGACAAATGCCTGTCAACTTGAATATTAACTATGATTAATGATAAGCACAGTGGCTTAGTGGTTAGCACTGTTGCCTCACAGCAAGAAGGTCTTGGGTTCGAATCCAGGTCCGCTCGACTAACATCAAGAGGGCTCACCCTGGACCTTTCTATGTGGAGTCTGCAGGTTCTCCCCATGTGAGTTTGGGTTTCCTGCAGGTACTCTGGTTCGATCCCACCATAATAACTTGCATGTCAGACACATTAGGTTCAGCGGCTCAGGACTAACCTTCCACTCTAACCTCACAATTTCATTGTACTTTTCATTGTATAATGATAATAAAGCTGCTTTTCCTTTAACTTTTTACCAAATGCAGACGTATCAGAATTAATCTGGGTGTCAAGCTTTGTAAAAGTTGGATCCGGATGGAAACGCTCCACAGTACGTTCATTTCTCTTACAGCTTGTATAAAGGTAGAGTTTCTCAAACTGTCTTTACGTCACTGTAGATGCGATATGATAAAATATGTAAGACTGACAATAAGACAATATTGTAAACGACGGCAGAGTGGAATACGAGTCATGGGCACTAGTTAACTGTTGTATCATAAAATAACCTGTGTGTGCTGCACTCAGAGGCGTAGTTTACACAGCGGAAGTTTTCACATCAAACGAAACACTTGTGTTGTGGTTCGACCTTCCTATTACATGACGACGGCGTGCTGGCGCCGCTGAAACTGCAAACAGAGTGGAATCTTTTGAAACCGCAACCTTCTTCCCAGCTGTGTAAACTGACAAGCAGAGTGCCTGTGAACGCAGTGACGATGCTAATGCTAATGTTAGCGCAAGTCAATGCATTCAGCTCTAGTCACTACCAAACTCTGATCAAACACTCCGCAGTGCACCGAAAGCAGGTCGAATATGACGACAGTCTACTGAGCTGAATTAAAAGTGTTTCGTATCATAATTTTAGAAGTGGATCTACGGCTGAATTTCTTCAATTTATGGCTGCTTAGGGCTTAGCAACAATAGGAAGTAAACAACTTCAGCAGCTCTGATGGTAGGTCACTACAAAGTTACACTGCCAACTACTGGCCTGGCATGCACACTACGCAGATTTTTCTAAAAGATGCAAAGGAAAGAGTTTTCAGTTTTCAGTATGGCTGCTCCGTGTAAATGTGGCCTAAGGCTGCATTCAGACCAGGTCAGATGAAAAAGGTTTTCTCTTCCATCTGAATGAGGCTTGTTTGTTTTGGCTGCAGTGGTCTGAGCCACAGCAGCTGCCCAAAAAACAAAGCCGGCTGTGGTGAAAAAAGTTGAAACCAGCTCAAGTTCAAGACAAACACGGGTCTACATCACACCGCAGCAGCCGGTCGTGTAAAGGGGCCGTCTTCCAGTGATCAACTGCCGCACTTGGATTGGAGGAGGAACAGAGCACACAACCTGACCTCACACACTGGGTCCTGGTCATTAAGTGACACTCCCACAGCGGGACAGCCCTGCTGCATTTCACCGGGTCGCTACAGAGTGATCTCTGTATGTTGGATGATCTAGCTGGATTTGTTTAAAATGACTGCAGGGAGAGAGAGAGTGTGTGAGAGAGAGAGAGAAAGAGAAAGCAGCACACTGTGCTAACCAATGTATAAGTTTGTCTCCACGGAAACGCTCTGTGCCTTTAGAGACATGAGTCAGACATGAATCATTCTGAGAGCCATCCAAAAGTTCAATCCTTGCGCCTGGATGGCATGACGCAGGAGCAGAAGGGAAAAAGAAAAAAAAGGTGATCAGACCCGGGTCGTCTATTTTTAGTGAGTTTAGCTGCGTTTGAAAAAGCTGCGTATTCACACGTCCTCTGATGTGAGAAGGGCACGACCTGAAGCACGACAGCCTGCCTGAGCTGAAACCTTTAAAACGGTCACTCGCCTGTCACGTCTGTTCATTTCTTTGTTTTTTGCTTTGAAGAAATCGTTCAAACGGCTCAGATGAAAACATATTTTTGACAGGACATGAGCATTTGTAAGTTGTTTACAACACAGTGATTTGCCTGAGGTACTGCGTCACTGGAACTCACTCTGGCCCAGGTTGGGTGGGTCGACTGAGGAGCCCATCCAGGGCAGGGGGGGTGAGGGCTGGGGGGGGCGTTCCTCCTTCTCGTCTTTGCAGTAGTCAGCCATCCAGGAGCTCTTGGTGGTGTTGTATTGTTCTGGAAGGAGCACATGATGGCATTTCTGCCTTGTCAGACCAGATTAACACCATAACCACAAATTATCCCCACACGGCACTGACCCATCCTTTGCAACATTGTTTATGTTTGTTCGGTACTCACCCAACAGGACAGAGGTGATGTTCACGTCCAGTCTCTGTTTGGCTCGGATCCCCATCTTCATTCGTGGAGGGTGGAGACGACCTGCAGCCTGCTGCTGCCAGGACAGGAAGCACTGCCAGGGCTCGATGAAAGGCTCCCAGCCTACAAACACAACGACCAAACACCCGGGGCTCCATTTCACAAAGGAGCTTCATCAAACTCTGAGTCTAACCCCGAACCCTGAGTTCAGCGCATGCACCACCACATTAAAGGAGCACCGATACTAGGATTCACCATGGCAACAGTGGACAAAAAGAACTCGGCCCACCTTTCTCCTGTGATTTTGAAATCATCATGCACACGTACAGCGAGTGTGAACATATTTTAAGGGATAAAATAAAGTAACACAGCTGCAGCGGCAAAGGATAATCACTGTAGGAGAAAACTGAGTAAATGTGTAAGTTTGAATGTAGCCTATTAATCTAATATTTACCCTAATCACACTTAAACTATTACAGCTGAAAACTGAATCATATTGAAGCTCAAATTAATTTTCATGTCAGAGATCCGGTGGGTGAAAAGCGGATTTGAAAACA
>JAPQLA010000002.1:550259-586445 GCA_029822935.1 Naso vlamingii | reverse complement strand
GTGCCTGATATACGGACTGAATGAATGAATGAGGGAATGAAACAGTTTCTGGTGCTGAAAGCGGGAGGAGACGGAGAAACTCCAGGTTTGTTGAAGAAAACCTGCCAACGACCAGGTCAGCTTCACAGAGTCGGTTACCATAGCAACTGACTCAGAGCTTAAGTTAGCTCTCTTTGTGAAACAGAAAACTCAGAGGTCCCCTCATTTCAGAGTGAACAGAGTTTTCTCTGAACACCTGCAGCTTTAAACTCAGTTCTGTTCTGCCGTTCATAAATCACCTCTCCGTCTGTGTTGATCCGCTGCAGTCGGCTCAGATGACTGATAAATCTGTACAGCAGTGCTGGGCGGGCCTCCTCTGGGGGGCGCCAGAGCACTTCAAGGGAAAAATGGGATGAGAAGAAAAAAAATAAAAAAAACCCAAAACCCTGTGAATAAGTGACATCTGAGCTAACTAACATGAGGGGAATGGATCGACTGGTAACACAGTGAGAGAGAAAAAGAATCTGGTGCATGAAAACAGAGGAAGAACGACAGTGACCTCTTCCTCCCCTTCACCTCCACCGAACTGTGTGGGGGAGATCTTCTGCACTGAGCATGATTAAAAGCAAGCACTGCTCAGGGCTGCAGGTAAAGGCTGATTTATGTCTGTTCCTTTCTGCAGTGCATCCCTGCATCAGCCGCCTTTAAGCATCACAGACACAAACTCTGTGTTCCCACTGAAGCAGGTGGAGCAAAAGCTTGTAGAGGCATAAAGAGAAACTGTTTAACACGGCTCAGACTGGTGGAAAAACACAACGCAACACACACAGGCTGCACACTGATGCCACCAAGGACTCGTTTAGTCACACATTTTTCACTTCACTCTGGAGTCCTGTTCAGTCATGTTAAAAATCGATTTGGCATCGCTGTTGTGACAGCAAGTCAAAGTTACTCTCTGTGTGTTCTAACTCTGCTGTTGTGCTGTTTTCTGGTTTACTTAAATGTCCAGAAAATGGCTTTAACTACAGTTGAAAAGTTTCTTTGCACCATTGGAGTGCATAAATATATTTGTCAGAGATTATCTCAACTGCATGTTACCCAGAGACGAAACACATTCATGTCATGACCAGTTTAAAGTTATGGTTGAGAACTTTAGTAAAATTACTGCATGTCCAGCTCAGATGAGTCATTAGATTAATCAGCTGACTGAAATAATAAATGCTATATTAACTCATAAAACTGATCAGTGCTGGCATGTAAAGGTTCAGGAAGTGTGTTCTCTGTTAGCAACACTACAACTTGGCCAGCAGAGCCATTCTCCTTAAAGAAGAAGAAGAAGAAGAAAAAAAGGTGTGCTCCAGCCCACTTTCACCGGCTCAGTGAGCCAGCAGCTGTTTCTGTCCAATGAGAATCCTGAGGCGTCACACTACAGGCTGGCTTCCACCCTCAGATAACCGCAGAGGTCGGAGGAACTGACGCTGGCCGGTCCAAGCAGCGGCGCCTCGGGCCGAAGCCTCGACCAGACCCCCTGGCCTCGCTGTGCACCTGTTGCCCGTTTTCACATGGCTTAAGTTTTTGTCCCTGCGCTGCAACAACATCTGTCTTCTAGGTTCCTCAAGTTGTTCCCACACATCTGGAGTCCCCGTGCGTTTACGGTAACACTCCACCAGGGTGAAGCACTCTGACCTCTGGCGGTCAGGAAAATGACAAGAACCAGAGTTCTGTTGGTATAGTTGTATGAACTCTGGATGACTGTCAGAGTTCGGTGTAAAGATTTCTTTTGTTTTAAATGTAACTGATATTAAAATAAAACTCTGCTGCATTCATAGATCAGAGCAGCATGAGCACCTCTTCTTTTGAGAGGTCTGAAACAATGCAGGGCTGCATGCCGCTCATGGTCAAACACATTCTTCTCTAACAGACTGAGGAGAAGACTCAACAGGTCACGCTCACATGTGAGTGTGTTGAGAAATGTGCTGAGGCTGCAGAAACGTGGCTTTACCTGACAGCTGTCTGTTGTAGTAGTCTCCGGACAGGGTGACGCTGGCGTTGCCTTCATGGGTGGAGCCAATGCGCTGCAGCACATAAAGCCCTGCAATAACACACAGTCTCAGATGACAAGCACACTGACATCCAACATGTTCACCTTCAACTTCCCACATATGGAGGTCATTTTTTATCAAGTCGTTTTTTTTTAAGTCGTGACCACTGAGGTTTGGTGACTGACTCTTTATGGGAGCTTTAGCTGCACCGACACAGAGGAGCTGGTTTTGTTTGAGAGGATTTTTGACAGCTTGTCTTTATTCAAAATTGGGAGTAGAGACACAAAGAGACAGAAGAGGAAGAAGACAGGAAGGAATCAAACTTGTACTCTGCTGTAATACTGCCCAGTGGGCTGCAGGACTACCAGGTTTAGAAAAGCACAGGAGCGAGTAGAGGCAACAAAAACAACAGCCAGTGTCTGTGAGCAAACACTCACTCCAGAAGCAGTTCGCTCAGCCTTAAACACTGAGGTACGTTGACATGACATCAAAGGAACGTCTTCTCACATTCTAGCATGCACATGTACCTCGTGTGGATGAGACTTACGGGAGAAGGTGAGCTCCGCCAGCGGTATGTCGCAGTCCAGACAGTCATCAATGAAACAGATGCACACACTCTCAGCCTTCACCTCCACCCCTGACAGAGGAGCTGAGTGGCTGCTGGAGCCAAAGCTGGCCGCGGCTCTACGATGACCCGCCATGTTCTCAGCATTCTCCAGCAGCCACGAGGCAGCCTGGTCCAGCTGACCTGAAGGATGCATGTTTCCGTCTTAATGGAGGTTTTCATCACATAACACACTTGGCAGTTCTAATGCTGAGTTTTACTGCATGTTACTCAGTATGGAAAACAGTGTGGAGGCACCGTCTCACCTTTGCAGAGGATCATGGCTCTTTTGCAGTCCTCTTTCCTGAAGCCAAGGTCTTGTAAACGAGTAAGCTGACTCTCTGTGGAGACACAAAACAAAACCTCATCAACAGCTTCTCTGAAAAGTAAGATGAGCCGGTCAGCAGTGGATTCCATCACTGTCACTTCATAACAGCCTCGCAATCTTTCAGCAAAACTACATGAGTACTATTGATTTAAAACAATTCAAGATGTATGCAACTACAAAGTGTTATTGTCTTTGCACACTGTAACAACTGTGCCCAAACAACAAAGGGGATTTTTTTTGTTGTTGGAATGAAAATGAGCCCATACACTGGTCTCTGCATACCTGTGAGGGCTTCGGTCTTCTGCCTCCAGTGGTCTCTGGGTGCAGCAGTGAGCTCAGAGCGGGCCGAGGGGTCGGGCTCATACTCAGAGGGCAGAGGTGTGCTGGCAGTAGGGATGGACTTGGCAATGGCTAAAAAGAGCTGAATGTCATTGTAGGACAGGCGGATATCCAGAGCAGGAAACTGAACCTGCCGGAGAATCACATGCACGACGAGAAATGAACGTCAAAGTCTTCTAACTACAAGCAGGCAGAACCAGTTGATTTGTTTAAATCAGTTGCATGATGTCTTCTGTGAGTCAAGGCTGAGAAAATGACTTGAGTCACACCACCTGAGCATTTCAGGGTGTTTTCACACCCGCCCTGTTTAGTTTGGCTGGACCAGTGGAGACCACCTTAGGTCTTGGTCTGGTTACAAACAAACTCTGGTACGGTTCGTCTGTGGTATAAATGCGACTGGACCAAAAACTAGAAGCTTGGACCTTTTAACCAGGACAAACAGACAGCAGTGCTTTTGCAGTTTAAGGACACACTAGAGACTAAGAGCCAGACTGACACACTGACAGGCTTGATAATTGAACGGCTACATGACACACTGATTTCCTAGAACACTCTTTAAAGAGCCACTCTCATAAGAACTGAGAAGATGCTGAAGAGCTGATGGAGATAACAGCTGAAGCTGACAGACTTTAAAGCAACAATATGTAACTTCGACCGCGACCCACTGCTTCGAAAAACAAAACTTAACGATGCACGTTCATTTGTCACATAAAACAACAATTTTAGTAAAACTGGGTCATATTTTAGGGAGAAAATGTCCTCTGGTTTTCCCTATGATGTCTTAAAACTGCTCTGCCTCAGCTCTGTGATTCACGGAGGTTCCTGAAAGCAGCATGTCGGCTGCCTGCAGACTGACACTGCAGCTGCAGCAGCGGGTCGTTGTCGGTGACAGCTCGGCTAAAATAAAAAGCTGCAGACAGACAGAGCAGTCGTAGGACATCAGAGGGAAAACCAGAGGACGTTTTCTCCTGATAATGTGACCTGGTTTTACTAAAACTGCTGTTTTGTGCGATGCATTAAAGTGTATTGTTAAGTTTCGTTTTTCGAAAGAGTGGGTCGCGGTTGAAGTTACATAGTGTTGTTTTAAAGATATAATTTCCAAATTAAACTCTAAAAAACATGACAACCCAAAATCTGTAACTGTCGTCAAGATAAAGAAGCATTTCAGTTCCTCACTCATCAATGGTGTCATGACCCCTTCAGCTACTCTAGCTGCTATAACTTATAAGAAAACACCTGATGATGACATCACGCAGTGACAAAGGATTTTGGAGAAGCAGCTAGCCTGCCACGAATACTATTATTGATGCTGACAGCTGTTGATAGAGAACAATTTGTAACTGCCAATGGTGGTTTTTAACATGAAAGCAACAGCTCTCTCAATCAGTCTTTTGTTATTGTTTGGACTATGAGACCTCACACAGCAGAAATTACACAGTGTGTGTGTGTGTGTGTGTGTGTGTGTGTGTGTGTGTGTGTGTTTAACAATCAGCGAGAAGTGAAAAATCTGTTTACCAAACACATACAAAGTCTTTACAATAACTTTTAACACTAAAAAGAACTCATCAAACAGGCTGATGGGTGGAAAAACGTGTACATGTGACATCTGTTGCATGTGTGTCCGTCTGAGGGAGAGGAATCCCTCCTCTGTGGTTCTCTCACAGGTTTCTTATTTTTCCCTGATTCTTTCCATCGATTCAGGGTTTTTAAGTTTGTCCTCACCCGGTGAGAGAGTCTGAGGACAGAGGATGTCACACCTGTGCAGTTTGTGAAGACCTCTGAGACAAATTGTAATTTGTGATTTGGGGCTACACAAAAATAAATCTGATTGATTGACTGATTGAAAAAGCTTTATGTTTTATAGGGAAATATACTCATTTATATGTAATTATTTTCTTTCTGCATTGGCCCACTTCCTAACTCCATCCATTAGCTACGTCAGCTTATCCTTTGAGGGAGGGGCCTGGAGATACTCCGTGCTGACACAGGGATTTCCCTCTGGCTGTGAGGCGACATTGCTAATAATTAGACCATGGTTACAAAGTTGTATCTAATTTTAAACAAAGTGCCTCCTGACCTCCAGAAGGGGTGGGATGTCCTCAACATTGAAGGCGTCCAGGAGACCCGAACTGGTTTGGTAGGTGGGGCTTCCACACAGCTCCACCTGGACATTGACTGGGTCGATGATGGACAGCGCCGTCTCCTGCTCACTGCCCAACCGACATGAGAACACCTGAGAGTGACAAGGTAACCTGAAGTCACAGCTGATCAAACAGAGATCTGGAAACTGGGTTAGTAGTTAGTGACACCTCTGCACTGAAGCACTATACTCGATTAACACTAAAAACTACAAACGACTGGCCTTCACTAAATTCTTTTTTAGCAAAAAAGGATGGAGGGAGGACCTGAAGAAGGTAAAGACAGTGCTGGTAGCAATAGCGAGTGTAACATATTTAATACACACAGCAGTGTCTTGGGTAGCAATGATAGTATTTGCAATGGCAGTAAAAGTACAAGTAGAGTTGAACTTATATTCGTAGCAGTATTTTGTTTATCTGTCATCTATCTGATCATATTGATTCGAGATTGGGATTTTCTTCTTGCTAAACACCGGCAGTGACAGGAGAAGTATTTTTTGGTGAAGGTGCAATGACTTCAGGAAATGTCACCTCTATTCCAGCCAGGCTTCCAGAGAAGGGTCTGTCCAGCAGACGGGGTTTGTAGGTGAGGACTGTGGTGCCTTTTAGAATGATGGCGTTGGTATCGGCACATGACAAGTCCTCCACAACCACAAACTCTGTGCCTGAAGAGGAAACAACAAAGTACCATTAAAAGCAACATTATGCAGCTTTTCACCCTAAAAACAACAGTTTTAAAATCATTTTAAAGTCAGAGTGAGTGGTAACAGGTTGACTGGGCGATCTGCCTCAGCACTCCGCCCTGAGGAGGCTTGTTTCTTCACTGCGTAACTTCAAACCGCGAGCTGCCATTTCAAAACCAAAACTCAACAATGCACATTACTATGTCGCCCAAAGCAGTAATTTTGGTAAGAGTGAGTCACATTTTATGGAGAAAATGTCCTCTGGCTTTCCTTCTGATGCCCTTCGACTGCTCAGCCTCAACTCTGTGATTCATGGAGGTTCCTGAAAGCACCAGACAGAAGCTGCAGCTGCGGCAGAACTGGTGAGTGTCGCTGGCAGACTTCTTGGATATTTGCAAGGCCTTCCACACTGTGAACCACTCTGCTCCTCTCCAACTTATCCTATTGTAAACTCTCTGCCAGTGTACTTATGGTTACAATCGTATCTAGCCGATAGCTGTCAGTGTGTCAGGATTTGGGATAAAACATTCCCCTCAGGCCTACAACGTGGGGGTGCCTAAGGATTCCATCTGAGGCTCGCTGCTGTTCAGCATCTGCATCAACAACCTCCCAGCAGCCTGGGATGGCGTGGAGACCCTGATGTGCGCGAACGGCACAGTCATACATGCACATGGGACAGACGCTAACGTATCTGCTGCCAACTTCACAATGGAGACAGTAACAGGGTGGTCTATCTTTCCTTACCCTGAAGAGAAGGCAGTAACCATGTACCTTTCAAAACAAAGTGACCTTAGTGTGCATTTCGATGTGTATAGAGGGGGGGGCAATGAGGAAAAAATGTTGGGAAGTTCAAATATCTTTGGGTCATTTTAGATCCCACCTTGACCTTTAAAAAACAAACCAAAAACACGTGTCACGTTTTAAAATACAACACTGCTAACGTGCACCTTAGGAACTCGCCGTCCTCTGAAGCTGCCAAGTCCACCTGCACTCCATGACCTTACCGTAAATCCTCTACTGCGTATCATTTTGGTCCCAAGCAAGCAAAAATGTATTAAATCCTATCAGATCACTGTATGGACAGGAAACCACGGCGCTGCCGTCTGCATACCAAATAATGTAAGTTAAGTTTTGACAATTTAATTATATTCTCAAATGTCCGCTTCACTCATAAAATAATCAACACTGCTTTGAAGAACTTTGTATCAACCAGAGCATCAAGGTCTTCCTCTGGGGGTGACAACAGCGTTCTGAGACGAAGCTCTGCTTTGGCCCAGTCTGCCTTTTCTGACAGAGCCATCACAGCCTGAACAGGCTCCCAACAACAGGACAAATATCACAAACCATTACAGCCTCTCATGCAGTGTGAAATCCTGGTTTCTGGACAATCAGCTCTGCCTGCACTGACCGTAGCACCGTATTGTTGTCATCGGTGATTTTACATGCTGCGGACTCGTAGTGTTTGTATCTGCATATGATGTGATGGGAAGTGTGTGTGTGTGTCACACTGTTTTCTGGTTTTCAACATGTAGAACAACGCATCTGTTACATGTGTATTCCTGCCTCTTACTGCATGTTATTGCACTACATGTGTATTTTGTAACTTCATGTAGTGTGTGTGTACTCTGTAGCTTTCTGTATTGTCTGTATGTATTCTTTGTTATGCAGGGGCTGCAGACAGAAATGAGCATAACTGCTATAATCTGGTGCAAAGCATCTTTCCTCTATGAGATCAACGGTTTTTGTACCTGATCAATCCTTGAATGTGTGTGTGCCTCATCATGAGATCAGCAATGACTGTTCTATCGTTTCCTTGACAGCATGAGTAAAGACAACCCGAAAGGGACAGAGAACACCACGTCTGGGTCTTCTCTCCACGCCTCTAATCAAGGTCTAACTAATCAATGGTGTTGATCAATCATTCTTCCCCGACCTGTGACGTTGATCTTGACCTCCAGGCAGCGTTCCTGTGTGACCGGCACCGTCGACCTCTTGGTCACCACACCACTCTTGACTGTCTTTGGCTTGACGGTAGCAGAGGTGCTGGTGGTGCCCGAGTCAGTGCTCGTGTTACTGGGCCAACGCTGTCGGGGCTCGGCGCTGCTCGATGCCTTCTCCACCGGCAACCGCAGGAAGTCTCGCACCAGCTGGAGCCAGTCGAAGATGAGAAAGACCCTCAGGTTGTTGAGGACCACAGTGAAGCAGGAGGAGTCACGTGTGGATCTGCAGAGAGGTGAAACAGCCTATGAGACCAGCTCTTTTCTTCTTAACACTATTGCAGATCTTAGTTTTTACATTCCTTTAAAAAAATCCAGTGATACCTATAATGTAGCTCCAGCTGCAGTGAAGCCTGGTTATTGCCTGTTTTAGAGGGCTGCAGGATACAGTCAAAGACATTAGGCCTTGTGCCATCAGCTCCACCACTACATCCATTCAGCCCAGTGTAACGAGTGTCGTATGCCAGCAAGGAGTGAGACATCAAGTTGACAGACTTGGATCCATTGGAGAAACTCTCAAAGAGCAGCTTGGATTTCATGAAGTCAAATCTTTGAAAGAGAAAAACAAGCATTACATCCAAATGGCTCCCTTTCTCTCATCATAGGTCAACATCTACTTAAACTGTCAAGTGCAGTACAACACTGAGATTCAATATACAGCTGGTCCATGAAAGCTTTTAGATAAACTAGCTACAAGTTTCCCCTTGAATGTTAAATTGAATGTGCAGCTCTCCAGAGTTCAACAAACACGTCTTCCTGCCCATCTTGGAACCAAGACGAGAGCATGTTCAACCAAACCACAGCCACAAATCTTTCTTTCTTTTCTTCATTCGAACGGAGAAAAGACGCGGCCTCCTCGGCCACGGCGGAAAAACAGAATCAAAGTCAACAACCAACCAACGCTCCACTTCTGACATGTGCCTGGTGGGAACTCTGGACTCTTAAATGACATCTACAGATTAGAAAAAAAATCTCTCAACTCCATGTTGATGGTGATTACATGTATGAATCTGAAGTCAATGTGATGCTGTTGTTTCTCTCGATGTTTTTAAGTAAACAAGCTCCACCCTAACGTGTCCACTGGGGGCAGCAGCACATGAACTGATCGCATCCTTCTCTTTGTGTTTCAGCGTGGTATTAATCAATGACCTTTTATGCTGATGAGCTCAGTGTGAATCTGTTGTGTTATGGCTCTGTGCCTCCTGATTGGACAGCTGTTCAGTGATTGTGCAAACGTGTGTGTGTGTCAGTCTAAAATCTCAGGAGAGGGGCCTGAAACATGCTGCTGCATTCACAGTACACACAACTCCTTTTTTCTGCGAGAGAGATGTCTGTGACCTTCACCTTTATTTTTCTAGTTTCACAAACCAGTGACCTGCACATAACTGGACGTGTTTCCCGATTATAGCTAAAGTTATGTGACTGTGAAAAGAAGAGCTCGTCTGTCTCAGATGTGTAGATTCTCATCTTCGCTACCTGTACACGTTGTGCTTTGGAGCTGGCATTATGAGTTCATGATTTATTTGTTGTGTGGGGCTTCGAGGTCATTTGCATAATCTTTCTGCAATTATTTATTTTACTTGAATCCATTTGAGAAGCCCAGCCCATGATGGGACCAGGACTTCTACCAGAAAACTTAAAGAAAACAGATATTTTATTGTTATCATTACTATTATTATTTAAGTACTATCATTATTAAAATACTGTGAGTATTACGATCATTATTATGAGTAGTAGTGGCAGTAGTAGTATTGACTAAATATTTATATAACCCAACCGGTGCTGTCAGATCTCCGCCCATCTTGAGTCTTGGATCTGTTCTGAGGTTTCTGCCTTCCTCGCCACTGTCGCAGAGTGCTGCTCATGGGAATTGCTTTCAATTGCTGGGTCCAAAAAACTTCATGTTTCAATTACAGAGCATGGTCTAGACCTGCTCTATCTGTAAAGCGTCCTGAGACAACGTCGTTGTGATCTGACACAATATAAACAAAATTGACTTGACTATTTAACAAAGATTCATGTGACATCCATAAAGCTCGACTGTTTTTTAAGGCTGTGAGAGGACAGAGAGGCCCACCTTGCCAGTGAACCGTTGTGTTGAGCAGGTTTCGGGCTGTCCAAGAGCTCCAGACTGACGTCCACCATGTCCAGAAGGAAAGACAAGTTGGGGTAGACATCGCCACTTAACACCGTCTAAACAACACAACATCATTCATGAGCAAGTACTTTGACAATTCCATCATTATTTCACCAAAATACTCATTATAAGAAACAGAGAAGCAGGACGAACTCTTCAAACATGATCAGTATCCACCTCAGTGTATTGGAACTATAAGCCCTACTGCCTGCAAGTCTCAGTTCAAAAAATTTACGGATTTCTACATCATAAGCAACCACATGAATACAATGTCAGACATCCATAGTTGTGCCACGTGTTCAAGTGGATTTCATGACAGAAATACGAGGTCAATCATAACTTGAGGGACTGTTCCTGCTGCATGAGCCCTGAGCAGTGCTGAGCATGAAGCAGGTGCTAAATTAATGAGGCACCATTCCAAGTTTAGTCTCTCTTCTCCACTTATTCTCCTGGTCTGGCATTGTGCTCAGAAACTGTGATTCTTGGTTGAAGGCAATAATCCAACGAGCGCCGGCGGTGGGACTAACACAGCTGTCTCTCAGGAAATATCCTTCATTTCAACCCACAAAACCGCGTTACAGGCCCAAAAACAGTGATGTGGTTGTATGTGGTACCTTTGATATGACTTTAAAAAAATGCTGATTTTCTGCGTGGAAAAGTAGCCGTGACATGTCTACTGTGTCTGTTTCAGCCAATGCTCCTTCGTGCAGCTCCTGCTGAGGGGCGACGGTGTCTGTCCCAGCCTGTCGTCAGCAACGAGAGGCAGGAAGTGACGCTGCTGCTGTAAGTCTCGCTGTCTACTCATGGTGATCATGTGATGTGATTTGAAGTAAAAATCATTTATTTGTCTCTTTCCATGATGCATGGTGGGTCAGAATCTCAGTCACAACACAATATAACAACATCAATGTGATTATTTAACAGCTTGTGGAGACATTTTTGGATTTCGGTTGTCCCTCCTAGCCAGACTTCTTGCCACACACAGTCCACATTTGGAGAAACGCCTCATGGTGATGTAATGACCATTCACACCGATTAAATTTGAAAAGGTAACAACCAATGAGGAAGGGACTGGAAAATCTAATCCCCTTCCCCCTGAGAATTGCTAAAAGTGGAGGCAATGCCAGACCAAGAGAACAGTACACTCAGCGGGGGGGGGGGGTAGTTTCAACGCGCATCACAATTTAGGTCATTTGCATCTTCCGTTCTCCTACAGAGCAACACGGTCGCATGTGGATCAACAGCCTGACTCCGGGATCAAACTCACGGTTCACAACCTCACCGCTGTCAAAGAAAAACGGCGGTATGATGCTGGTTCACTCGGGAGCGGCCTCCTTCAGTCACAGAGGGCATCAGAGTGTCTAGTGTGTTGTTCAGTGTGTGTGTGGTGGTCTGCGTTCTCACGTAGGTGCTGGGGTCCTGCAGGTTGTACGGTCGCAGAAAATCTTCGACAGGTTCTCCGAGGTTGCTCTCCAGCAGCCCTCTGATCAACTGGTAGTGTTCCAGGTCCAAAGAGCAGTTTACTGACGACAGGCTGCCGTGAATGGACATGTCAGGGACAGCATGGCTCAGCTCCCTGTCAACAACAACAACAACAACAACAACAAGCATGAGTGTGGATCATGACTGCCTTTTAGACAGCTGCTGTCCATGAGGCAGCCTGTGCCAAGCTGCCAAAGGCTAAATTTAGTGGACTCCCCAGTTTTCAAGCTAACTTCAGGTTTAACTCTGGGTTGAGCACCTCACCTGTTCCACAGCAGGTTAGGTTCAAGATAACAGATCAAAGTCATCAATCATTTCTCTTAGAAAATGACATCATCATTGACAAATGATCCCATGGAGCTCAGAACGCTGATAACGAGAGGGTGTCACACACTGACAAACTTTAAACCTTCATCTGACAGTTTCTCTGTGTGAGCAAACTCTGCTAAGCTAACATTCACTTTGTCGGCTGAAATGAGCTGAACTAAGAGCTCACTGGGAACATCGGCACGGATTCACGTGGCTGTCATCTCTGAGGGACCACACATGCACATCGCTGAACAGACGACACAATTTACACACTCCTTTTCTTTACATTGCTATGCTGACCTTCTATTGTCAATAGAAGGTCAGCATAGCAATGTAAAGAAAAGCTCAGGACAACTTAGCATGTCAGATGGCTAACCTAAAACAACGGGCTAGAATAAAGATAACCATGTTGACTTTATTACAAACCAAGCATTACACATGCGTGCTATGCTTAGCCGGCATGCAGACTGTATAACAGGATATAAGCAGGAGTTCATGGACCCTGGCTTTGGTTCTCCGGCATGAATTTAGGACTGGCCTTCATTTGTTTGTGGTGCCGATGTCTTAATTCACCTTCAAGGCCCCTTCACACTTTGAACGATAACTATAAAGATAACTTTGACGATATTCCGTTGCTCACTACAAGATACAGTATCTTTCATTCAGCACTGATTTCTCTGAGAAAATGGAGGAAGATTATTTTACCGTTCTGCCTTTAATTTCCTGGTTATCTGAATAAGCAAACAGCATGCCGGCGTGCATGACAGCATTTTTGCAGAGGGGATGGCCTTTGTCAAAAAGTGCCGGGTTTGTCTGCACGCCTGTGATGAGCTCTTCTGCGAGCGACAGCATTACTTCTGCTGGTATGAGTAAACAAATGGAACTTTACTTTGATTAACTGAAAACATTTTAATCGGTGTCAGTGCATCAAAAAAATCTCTCCGAGATGGAATCAAGAACATCATTATAGCTGTCGTTTGGATGTTTTTATCAGTATAGTTACAGTGTGAGCACATACATGAGATTTACCTACAATGATTTCAAAAACTTCATAGTTATCCTTCTAAGGGTGAAGGGGCCTTAACTTATGACTGAGGCCATTTTTTGACCACTGGCCTTTATTTGAGGAAATTCACCAACTGAAAAAACTAATTCATTCGTGAAAATGTTAATTTCAGGACTGAATGAGGCTGCAGCAGTTAGAGGAGAGAATAGCTGTTATGGGCATTTACAGTTACAGAAGTGCATTTGTGATTATTTGAGCAGTTAATGGAATAGGGAAAAACTAGCTCACTTTCTGGTGTTGGAGGGATGGATTTGACCTGCAGGTCAGAACGCGCTGACCGTAGAGTCGGAGGGGTAAGTATAATATTTAACACTACAACATCTATGGAAAAATACCACACGGACAAGCAGAGGCTGAGGTGAATCCGTACTTGTCCAGGTTGCGTTCCACCTGAAGCTCGAGGCGGCAGCAGTCTTTCAGCAGGTTGTCTCCGGTGCGCCGGACAGAGTACGAAGGAAAGATGAGGTCCGTGGATTCGGGAGGTTTTCCACCACTGCCCCACGGCTGACAGGGCAGACGCTCTGCAGCAAAGATATCCATCTCCTGTAGGTCCAGGGTGATGCAGTCCAACAGGCACTCGTGGTCTATGGGGCAAAAACAGGTCAGGTCGCATTATGACTTTTATATCAGAGAACAGGGAGGAGGCAGAACAGAACAGCATGAATGATTCCAGCAGGACGAGCTAGAAGAAAGGTTTTGTCTTTTTCAGGAACATTAAGATTATCAGTCCAGAATCCATTTCCTAAAGGAGCTTATCTGTTTCTACACGACTGTGTGACCCTTTGACTTCACAGGGTCAAAGGGCTGTTCTGATGCTGTGATCCGAGCCGTGCTGGAGATATCTGTCAGTTTCAGTTTTAAGATGCAGAGAGACAACGCCGGGCTGACGTGGAAAAAGAAGCCACAGATTGTGCTCAAATAGAAATACTGTTTTCACACTCAAGTGAAGACAAGTCTCTCAAGTGGAAAAGTTATTAGAATCATCATCTTCTGATAAAGTAACCTGACACATATACAGCAGGACTTTTTTTTAATGGCACGTTTGACTGTTGTCTCCAATATGATGCCATGATTTGGCAAATAAATCCGGCCAATAACATGTGCATGCAGCAGACTGAAGGCTTTCGTATGAATAAGGACTTTTTGGTCAACGAGGTAACTTTAGGTCAGAGCCTGGGTTTTCAGTGATACACAGATGGATTACTTCTTACTCTGGTATATCACCGTGATGCTGAACACTTAACCTTCTCCGGGACAGGTGACTGGAAAACAGCATCAGCGTGAATCACGAGGAGGTCTACCAGAGTCCAACAAATCCCTCTGGCTTTACCCAACGATTTCCCAGATCAAAGATACAGATTTTTGTTGGGACATCTGGTGAGTGATTGGGCTCGCTACGCAGTGCACATCCAAGCAAACAAATGCCAACCATGTGCCAGCTAAGCTAGGTGAATCAAAAGTACAAATATTGCTTTAAACAGAATCCAGAAGTTAAGATAAACAATGATGATCACAACAGAACATGATGTCGGCCCCGCCCTCCCGACAGCAGCTGCTAGAGGGCTGGCGGCGCGATGCCAGCAACCAGAGCGCCCACAAACGCGTTGGCAGCTTTCGCTGTGAGTCCACACAGAGGAGCGGTGAGGGGGCTGAACAGGGCGGCGCACTGAGTTTGCTTCGCCTCTTCGGTTCAGCATTCAAAGTTTTGTTTTGTTGAAAAGTCTTCTTCAGTGTGGCTGGAAACTCAAAACGATAACAGTGCAGATCAGAAACGTTGTCATGGCCACTGCAGCAACGTCTCAGCCGAGTCTCATTTTCCTTCAGTTGACCTAATGATCCCCATTCACCCACACCAACTCCACCTAACCCTCCATTATTAAAAATTAATTAATTAAGAAATAAAAAACTGAATGATAGGTAAAAATATATGATGATGGAATCTTTACAACCCATCAAATAAACTGGCGACCCTTTCAAAGGGTTAACTTCAGGATCGCTGGTCTACTAACCAGGACACGGATGTTGATTACTTTATTCTTACAATTAATGTGTATTAATTCTGAGCCTTTTCGAATGTAGTGTCTGCATTATTACCCCACACAAACATTCAGCGTCCCTCAGTGTAACCATAAGCGTGAAGCGTATGGAATGACGATTTGTGATGTGATTTAATGGCTGTCTGTGTGAAACACTGCAGTCGTCAATAAATCATCTACGTGCTCACACTGTCGATTTGTGTGGGATCACTTTGAATGTGTTTGTTCTTACAGAGATGTCTCTGAGGCTGTGGGTCAGAGCGCGACCTGAGAACAGACACTTTCACACAAGCTGTGAAACGAACATCACTGTGGCAAGTTGCCACCCAGCTCCGATCTTTAGAAAGCACAACACACTGATGAATTTGTGATCAAACATCTGAATCTTATCGATCATAGTTCATATTTAAGTTGACAGGCATTTGTCTCACACAGCACAAAGATGTTTCCACACAATGAAGCGCACTCTTTCAATCAAATTAGAAATGACTGGAACTCAGTTTGCAGGTAGGAACAGAAAGTGGGTGTACAGGTGAATGACACTGTAGCTTTACAATGCACTTTACAATTAACATCGCAGGCTACAGTTTCTTCCTTTTATCATTTATAACCATCAGAAGTTTGCACACAACGGCACTCTTTCCTGATTTTAGTTTATGTCCATGTGCATCTGATTTTTGCCACTGTTTGCAAAATGAGTTGCAGTCATGGTCTGCAAAGACTCATCGATAGAAACATGCTAAGATATGAAGACGTTACCGTAATTATCTGTGTAAGAACACTTAAAATATGAAGTGCGAGCCGATAACAAGCGTCACCAGCAGATCCATTGTTTTGTTCCGGCACAGTGCGTCTGTCGAGCGCTCCTCTCTTGCTGCTGCGTGATATGTTTTCTTCTGGTGATTTTTAGGTGCACATAGCCTAAAGACTCTCCACAGCCCAGTTTTGAACACTTTGATGCACCAACGGCTAACTTACAGGAGCTGCAGCAGAGAGCCACACCAGATGAGGAGGCGGGACAGAAAAAATGCAGCTGTAATTCTGCTGATGGGTTCTGGGTTGGACCTAATGGAAAGCTGACACATGGTCATGACTGTGGGTCGAAAAGGGAATGATGGCTTAAATTTAAATATCATGGTTCATTAAAGATTTTGCAACCTAGTCAAATTTTGTCAAAATTGTGTAACTTGTGCTACTAAGAATGTAGGAAGAGACATTTCAACACCAGCTCGCTCAGCACCAGAAAGACCCTTCAAACACCTCCGATGGATTTCATAGAAGTAAAGGCGAGAGCTTTTGTCTGCTGAAGTGTCATTTGTGAAAATAAGTCTGATCATTAAGTATCTACACAGTGATACTAACCTAAGCAGTGAGGGCCGTCCTCTTCACGGGTCCTTTCTGTGTCAGGAAACTGTGACCCGCCAAGGTTGAACCCTGTGGAGGAGGAGCTGGAAGGGGAGGTTCTCGTCCTCTCCTCACTACTCCTCCCTGCTGCAGTCCAGACGCGCTCCTTCTCACAAGGAAAGAAAGAAAGGAGACATAAAGTTGCCCTTTCAGTATCACATCCATACAAATGCAGATGATTACTTTTTTAAAGGGAACAATGTACAAAATAAACACAACTCAATGTGCCAATATTCAGTTTCCATGCTTGTTCTTACAATTGGAAAGACGTCACCAATCAATCTTCCATGTATTTTTAACTTCTAAGCAGTGCAGAAGATAATGCTAAAGCATCACACATGACAAAACATACAGACTAAAGCTTGCTGTCGGGCACGTGACACTGTCCACGTCTTGGCAAACAGACTTGAACACACCACAGAGACAACAGCTGAGAGCCCTCGAGCATGTATGTTCACATCCTGACCGTGAGTGAGGAACTAACCCTCCAAACCAGCAGGTGGCAGGAGTCTGTGTTCCTCATTCAAAGGGGAACTGATGGACCTCCGACAGCTAATTTACCAACCTTTGTAATTTAAAACAGTCACCAGCCTGTGCAGCCAAACGTAGGGCTGTGCCGGTAATGACTTTTTCTTCCCGCAGTGATGAAGCAACGTTTTACTGCAGTATTGTGGTATTGCAGTGATTAAAAAAATAATAAATTGGACCCATCATTCCTATGTTTCCAGGACATGTGCCTTTGAGAGTTAGGTTAGGGTTACTTACCCTTGCAACCCCGGCATGCATGGGCCTAAAATATTGGCCCTGGCCTGGCCCTGGCCCTGGACATTCAAGCCCGAGTCCTACCCCAGCCCAACAGTATATCATAATTCTCAGCCCGAGCCCGAATTGAACCCGCTTTTTTTCCGCCATGACAGCCCTGAGGGATGTTGAAGCCATGAAATAAATTGCTTAATTCTGCTTTTTCCCTCTAAGTATTAGGCTGCATTATGAACATATACGTTCATAGGCCAATTCAAATGAAGTCAAATCTATGAATTTGTTCAGGCATCGGTGTAGCTGGCAGGTGAAACAGACTTTCAACCTTATTCCAAACCAAAGGCTCCGCTTCACCACAGAACATGGCTTACTGTAAGTCCAATATAATTTCCCAGAGCAGTATGCTCGCCTGGGCAAAAGGAAAAAAAAGTCCTAACGGCGTGAAATAATACAACTACAGCCTGTGTGCTATAGTAGCCCAACGTCATGATGGAAGTCTATTAATCCAAGGAGAAAAAGCACAGTATCTACAGATGCAGGTTTCAGCGCAGTCCTCCTTTCCTGTTATTCTTCCAGCTGAGCTGAAGGTGCTCTTGCTGCTACTACTGCAACTTTTCTATTTTGGAATTTTAGAAGTTCTCCCGTGGCATGTTTTTCCTTTAATTCCTCCACTGCAGTGAACTTTGCTGTTTGTGTGCGCTGCATAGCCCTAGCTGCTCTACTTGCATAAAGCAGTGTGACGGTAAAGTGGATGCGCATGTGCACAAGAACGGCGTGTGATTACAGCTAACAGTAAGAACATTATTCCATCTTAACTTATCAGTAGTTTAACTGATACGCATATGGGCCTTGCCCAGCCCAAGTCCGAGCTAGTGATGTGAAAATTGGCTCGAATGCCGGCCCTAATCCTGTGGCTAGGTCGGGCCCTGTCAAGCTCGGGCTGAAATGCACGGCTTTCCTTGCAGAAAAACTAAAAACCTTTTGTTTCTCCAAAAGCATGAACATGCAATTGAAGACACAGTCAATGATGACAACTAAACAATTTTTATTGTGTTTATATTTCATATCAGACATCATACACACTCCTGTAACTTTTTTTCTTTTACTTTGTTTTTTTTTTGCAGTAATGACAGCAGCCCTGCAGTTATGTCACGTGACCGCGGTATTGTGGTATTGTGGTACTTGAGCAGAGCTGCCTCAGGATGCAAAATGAATTTCAGTGCAACCTGACATTAACAGTTGTAACATATTGTATTTTTATCCACTCAATACTTAAAGTCAAACTAAACAGAGACACGTTCCACTTCTGAAATACTGCTGATGGGGAATGAAGTCACATGGAGGACGGAGTCGTGGTGGACACACAACGTTCTTGAGGCAAACTGCTGTAATCAAGGTGTTACTCACTAACATTTCAGGCTTACTTGACATTCATCACTTAACCACAAACAAAAGCTGTTTCATTTAGATTTCAAATCAGATTCAAATGAGAAGGTCAGTTACTAAAACATTTGGAGAAAATACCAGCACAGGGTTTCCACTGCCTTCAGGGAGCCAGGCTGGGAAGCACTCATCAGTGATGAACAGGCAGTGCAACTCACAGAGGAAGGGAAGGAGGCATGCACTGTTGCTGAGTTTCTCTACCTTGTCAATAAGGGAAAAAGTTCCTGGAGTCCCAGCTGGCAGGAAGCAGTTCTGAACCCTCAGCCGCCCGAGGTTGGCCACCATTACCCTCTGAGACCGTGAACTCTCTGGGATGACAATAACTGGAGCACCAGCCTCAATATCCAGCAGAACCCTGGAAGCCCGTTGAGGATGATCCCGCACCTACAGGGAGGGGCAGGAGAAAGAAAGAAGAGAGGGAAAAGGCAGGATTTAGAAAAAAGGGAAGAAAAGGACAAGAGAAGGTTAGATAGAGAAGAAGAAGAATTATTTGTTACATACAATCACCATCAGTACAATGTAGTCAAACTGGTCCTCTGCATAAACCCATTTCTACGGAGCAGCAGTCAGCCTTCAGGGAACGAATGCAGCTCCAGCACCCAGGGAGAACCGACACAAGCACAAGATACATTTGCACCCTTACAACGGAACCCAGGACCCTCTTGGCCTGTGAGCCAACAGTGACAGCCACCAATTCACTGTGTCGCCCCCAGAAGACAAAGTACATGCAATTACAAGAAATAAGAATGAATGAAGAAATCTCACAGCCCAAAGGAAATAGCTGTCCTTTTTTGGTGCTACAGCAGCACATTTCATCTAGCTCCAGACAGCAGTGTGGTGAACGGGCTGTGGCTGGAGAGTCTTTTAATCCTTCAGGCTCTGTGCAGGCTCCTATCTGACTTGATATCAGTTATGTTTAGTAGATGAATAACAATGATTTTCCAGGCGATTTTAATCCCCCGCTGCACAGAATTCCTGTTGTTAGCCGTGCACAAGCTACATTTAGCCGGTTTCCACCAACATCAAATGGGTTCCATTCAGGTTCACACACCTAATTTTGAACCATCCTGAGCATTTCCAACAAAATCTATACAGTTTACAACTCAGAAAGTCGGTTCCCTGCTAGACCCTAAAAACCGCAGATTCTCCTTAGGAATCTAAGTGGGTATGTCAAGTTCTACAGGTCCATGTACACTGCGCAGAGCCCTCTGTTGATGATGTTTCCTTGATCAACATAATTCTGCTCAAAACTGGTGGGAACGCAGGCTGGTTTGCTAGACAGCACCAAGGTTCCAAGAATTCTGAACCAGTTCAAGCACCAGAGACAATTTGATGAAAAACTAGCCTACGGCTGGAATATTTGGAAAATATTTACATGTCAGTGTTCTTTAACATGCACCATGCCTATCTTTAATAAATAAATAAAAACATCCATTGTGATGTGAAGGAGAAAATTCCATTGAGACCACAGGCTGATCAGGGAACAGTTGAGAAACATTATCCTGACATTACAAACAGAAGTGGAGAATCGCTATCTTTCTTACAGTGTGTGATCATAGTAAAAACACAGCATGCAGTACTCACAGCCTGGCCTTCGACTGCAGCCCTCTGTCTGCCCAGCACATCCTGTAGCTGGGTGAAATGCTGGATGAAGGCCACCACCTCAGTCTGGAAGCGCTGGGTGTGGACGTACTGCACTGAGGCCATCTGCAAGGACACCTTGACGTCACATTCCCGCTCCAGGTGAGGATCAGGTCGGCTGTATCTGAATGGGCCATAAAAACAAAGCTGCTTGAAGGAGAACTAATTCTTCCATGCTTTTGATTATAATGCAGAGTAATAGTCCGTTGAAACTTTGGTCATACGTACTTATGGATGTTGAAAACCAGGGCCTCCCCTCCTTGTGTGGTGAAGCGCTCTCTGTACAGATTACCATGTGGGGTGAGGTCACTCAGAGACAAACTTCCTAAACTGCCTTGTAATGCCAAGTCTCCATCTAAAACATTAGATGCAAAGTTATTTTATTCAACATGAAACTATTTTCATGAGTCAACAATGTACATGAAAAATGAGTGGAGGGTGTTCTATCTAAGCAAAATGATTAATCATACACACCAAACATTTCCAAATGAGCAGATAATTTGGAGACACTAGCTCTTGCAAGCTCGTTGAGTTTCTTGTTCAGTACAAGAGACAAAGAATGTACCTAAAAAAAAAAAAAAGAAAAGAAAAAGCTTTAGCAGCTATTAATTTTTTCTAAATCCTGCCATGGGTGAACATGTAACGGCAACCTACAGTATCGACTCATGTTTCTTGGACAGCACAGTCAGTTCATCTCAAGGCATGAGTTCCATTGACCTACCTTCAGGTCCACTTTAGTGTTGACCACCTCTGCTGTCCCCTGCTCACTGATGTGTGGCTCATAGGGGGCGTGTCCTGGCACAGGTTCAGGTGACATAGGCTGCACCTTCATTGCATGATTATTGGCTGTGGAACCAATGCCAAAGAAGTCCAGAATAACCACCCAGGTCTGAAGTGTGATCAAAACGTTCAGGCAGTTAAAGTCAACATCCACACTTCTCCCCACACTGCCATAGCGTGTTTTGAACTCTGGATGGTTCTGGTCCACCAGTAGGATATTGATATGAACTAAAGACTCATCAAAGTCTGCAGGTGGCTGAGGGGAAGGTGTATGGTGGGTAGGAGAGGGGGGTGGAGTGCTGGGACAGTCTGGGTCCCTCTTGGATTTGCGACTACTAGCTGAAGGGGTACTTGGATGCCTTTGGTAGAGCTGGAAGACATTCTGGGCCTCCTCAATGTGAGCAGGCAGTGAGCGGGGCATGTCTGGGTACAGGGCATTGGACTCTGATGGACAGCTTTGGGAAAGATACTCCTTTGGACTAAAGTTAGAGGGCTTTGGAGCTCCATGAGACACCATCAAATGTTTGTACTTAGAGTCAGGGTTCTGCTCCAGCAGGTCCTCCATTAGCAGCGAGCGCAGAGCCAGCTGGACTGCTAGCCTGTGAGGCTGGTCTTTGGTGAAGTCTCCTTCCAGATCTTGGAAGCGCAGACTGACTAAGCCCTGGGAGCCCTGGGTCAGGTCAGCACTGAGCTGAACCAGCAATTCCGCCACATGTAAGGTGACTTTGAGCTGAGTGAATGATGAAGAGTGTAGTGCAGGTTTTTGAGACTGTAGAGGCAACGGTAAAGAGAGTGCTGAGTGGGAGAGGCTGATATGAGGAGGGTCCCTTGCAAATAGACCTCCCTGGGGGTCAGGAAAGCGGTGAGGTTTGTTGGAGGAAGGAGTTGGTGGTGGGGGTGTAGGCGGTTGGCTAGGTGCGACACCTTGCTCTTCGATCAGAGACAAATTATCCAGTGTCTGCAGGACTTGTTCATACACAGACTTGCACAGGAACACCTATCAGCAAAGTGTCAAATGTTGATACAATTAAAAACAGATCCAGTCACCTCATATCAAAAATTTGATTCAAAGGCCCTACATGCACACACCCATGTTCTTGTACTTTGGTGGTCTGTCTTTATTATGGAAACTGCCTCTGTGTCTTCTGCTAGGGAGGCTCGCATGACACCAAGTCTGTGTTTAACATGTGTTTTATCCATTGCATGAGGGTTTTCAATGTTACTTCCTGTGTCCACTATTTGTTGTTTGAGAACTTTCAATAATTAGACGTTGAATTCCATTATATTGAGGGTAGACAACACCTTGGCAACTTTATGTATATTATGATTGTTTTTAAACAAGGCCTTTGGCACATGTAAAGTGTGAAATATATTGGACATGTACATTAAAATTACAACTACTTCTTGTTTCATGACACACCGCACCATTTAACAAAAGCTTAAGTGCAAATGTCTGAAGATTGCACAGACCAAATCTGAAGTTAACCTTCGATCAAACGTGTAGTTTGGTGCACAATGCATATGAAAAAAATTTCATCGTGCTGATACAGCTATGCCACTTTGTGAAAAGTACAAAGCTTGACAACATTTCAGCATTTAGGTGTTCAATATGTGCTGACTGAGTTTGACCCCTAAAAAGGGCAAGAAAAACACCACACTGGACATTGTACAATGTACATGTTCATTTTTGGCATACCAATAGGGCTTTCATAGTGGTCAGTGCAATAATAATAATTATAACAATAATAATAATAATTCCTTGCATTCCAGTGGGGCCTCGCTCTGATCAGTGCTCGAGTCCAAAACACCAGTTCATGTCCACATGGGTGTGCAAGGCCTTTGAAAATGGATCAAATCTTTTGTTCTATGTAGACGGTGAAAATGGTCCCACATCTTTACTTTGACTTGTAATTTACTCTATTCACTCTACTTTAAAGTTTTGGCAGCTACATCAGAGGGTTGAGTAATTTGCCAATACCATTTAAATAAACTGGAAAGGAAATGTATTGTTATTCTTTGTTCTATCCTTCTTTTTTGTTGTTGTTATTAATATTAATATTATTGCTTTGGAATATCGTTGATTGCTGTTCGAGATAAACTAAACTAAAACGAAATTTTGAATTAAATTGGTTGACTCAATTTGTTTCGCTGAATTATCAATATAACGTGATGTAACGTATTAGCAGTGACTAAGCTAATGCTAGCACAAGTTAATAGATTTCTCAGTAGTCACTATCACACGCTGACTAAAAACTCCACAGTTCATCAAAAGCAAGTTTAATATGATGGCTGTCTACAGAGGTGAATTAAATTGTTGGTAGCATAACCTAAGAAGGTAAACTACGGCTGAATTCCTTTCATTTTTGACTCTGGTTATAGTAAAGATACAGTTAGTAGCAGCAGAAGGTAAACAAATTCAGCAGCTCCAATGGTATGTCATTACAAAGTTAAACCGCCAACTACTGGCTTGGCATGCATACTACAGCGCATTTGGTTGTTCGTGTAAATACACCCCTTTTTTTTAATGCAGAGTAAAGATTTTTCTGTTTTTAGTAGGGCTGCTCTAGTATAATCTGGCTGAATCTCCTACTCTCTTGTCTAATTAGTGGATTAGTAACAGCTGTGTTGCCAGTGTTGCATTTTAGTCAACCAACCAAGAGAGTGAGCTGAAGAGATGCTTGCTGCTAAAAAGCTACATGAATTCATCCCATCAATATCCAGCATCCAGTCTTCCAACATAAAAAAGTTAATAGGCTGCACCTGCCAAATGACAATTAGAGGCTGCACCCGGCCAACATGATATGATTGATTACAAAACATTAACATTTCCCACCCTAAAAACTTTAACCACTCTCACTTGACCAGCATTATGCAATGTGATCAGTTAAAAAGATTAACATTTTCCATCTGACGTGCCCAATATGATATGATTGGTTAAAAACACACACAGACACATGGACAGACATGTCTTGTCAACCCACCTACAGACCTCCAGTCCTCCAGGTACAAGACCAGACAAAAAAAAGCCTTATTTTTACAATTATGTTAGTTTGTCCAATTACCTCTGACCCTCCATAAATTGGGGATTATGTGTAAAGATAGGCTGTAAATATCAAACGGTCAATGGAATATTTTTCTTTAACCCCTTGAATTAAAGCTGGAAGTCTACATTTCACAAACATGTCATATTAAATTCATTGGCGTGATGTCAAAAGGCAAAACCCTAACCCCTAACCCCCTAACCCTAACCCTGACCCTGACCCAAAAATTGTCCAAAACTTTGTCCGCTGTCCAAAATCTTCCAAACATAACTGTTAATACTGCTTATATTTGATTCATGGTTATTATTTGAATATTGGCTTACATTAATCGCTGAACTGATAAAGAATATACCTGAACAGGGTTGACAAACTTCCCCTGAACTCTCAGCAACCCTACACTCCTGCAGGGATCCTCTAGGGTGTGGAAGGAAAACTGGGTGTCGTCATCGATGGACACTTTCTCCAGGGTGAACTGTATAGTAGTGTCTTTCAATATATGGAATGCTGATGAAGAAAATATGAAATGTGAACTTAATATAAAATGCATGCTTGCATTACCAACTACATAGAACATAGTTTCCAGAAAGCAAAAATCCTTAAAATTTGTAACATTCTTACCTTTACCGCAGCTCAGGGATTCAAAGAAATCTTGACGTGTAAACTGTGGTTCATCTTGATTTATGTTGCCAGATAGTGACATACTGCCAGCAGTATCCCCTCTGGTTGCCCTCTTTAACACCAAGTGACTCATATTTAACGAATACAGCCGAATATCCTTCACCAAGACCTGCAAACTCTCTGCTTCAGAGTCCTCTCCAGTTTCAAAATTCTGGATTGTTACACTTCCCAGATGACCAACCAATAGCTCAGGGCTTCCAGGTTTACGGGGAATGGACACAACTGGTGATTCAATGCTGATATTAAGGGTCAGCTTCACAAAGAATGAGTCTAGAGTAGATTCAGGTTCCTCCAGGGGAAGATCCTCCTCATCCTCAAATGGATAAGTCCAGCTATGACTCTGAGTTCGAGTTCTCCTCGAGGGAGTCTCGAACAGTGAAACCATGCTGCTGTACTCTGCTGTCTTTGTGACTAGAACTGTTGACACTTTGGTGGCAGCACTTTTTAGCATGGAGCGGAAATTGTCTTCCACTTCATTGGCGGACAGAGTCAGCTCCTTCAGGAACTTGGCGGAATGGTTATAGTGCAAGGATGCCATTTGAAGTTGCAAGGAACACTCCCCATGGGATTTCTCCATAAAGCGAAAATTTAAGGCCTCTGAGGGAGAACTTTCTGTGACAGTGAGAAATGCTAATCCACCAAAAGTAGTGGAGCTGTCCTCAACATTTCCAATGCTGACCACAAACTGGCCTCGGCCTCCTTCCTGGGTAAGGTCTACTAATTGCATGGACCCAAGTGAACCATTGATGTCCAACCGACTGCCCATGGACACATTGACTTTGGTGCCAGTGATGCTGGCAGTGGCAATTTTTAACCCTTTCCTCTCAGCACCAAGGACAGTGCCAGTAGAAACGGTCCGAAGAAGAAGCAGGTTAAGGCGGTGGATTTCCACAGTCAACTCTTTGTTCTGGTCATAAGTGGCCTGATATGTTTCCTCCCCTTCCTCACTGCAAGGCTGTTTTATATGTTGATGCACTGATGAAGTCCAAGTGCTTTCTTCTTTAGGGAAAGACTTTTGGAGGAACTTCAGAAGTTCCACCATGGTCTCTGGGTTGAGGATGATGTCTAAGTTATTGACCTGCATGCTCGTCACCTGAAGGGAGCTGTCCAGATTCATTGAGGGGCAGTCTGAGTTCACAAACTGGTACTCAAGCTTTATTAGTGCCCCCTGGTCTTTCAGAAAGGAACTGAAGGGGGAAAGTCTATCCATGGGCGTGCCAGAAGATGACTCATTAGTGGGGCTTTGATGCTGAGGAGACCTGACATCAGATGACACAGGGGATGAAGGCTGGCTCTCTCGGAGGCTGCCAGTGGGTATGTCAAAACTGAGATGCTTATGAGAAGCAACAAGGAGGTCGAAGTCTGAGCCATAGGTTTGTAAGGTGTCCACAAGCAAAAGACCATGGACAGTGAGAGAGACTTCAGCATCATAGGGCCGCTTGACAAAATGGGCATCTGTGCCAAATACCTTGAGAACAGATATGTAGCGGCCGTTACTTTCTACGCCGAGCTGCATATAGTTAACATTAAATTCAGCTAATAGTAGCCGGGATTCCACCAGGACTTCCCGTGTGTGCTGTTCTAAAGTCATCACACTCTGGGTTTTGGCTGAACGTTGCAGCTTCCAGGAGCTGTCCTCCCTCGGAAAGATCTTGTTATGTCGGATATTAAGAGGGTCAGAATTCTTTTCATTTGGGCCCGTCTCTTGGCTTTTATTCTCTTCTCTTACAGATGAACTACTTAGCCTGGCCAAACAACTCCGAAGAGCAGTCATCTTCTCAAGGTTGATGTGGATCTTGAGGTCTGGTAGGGTTCCTGACAACAATGCTCCAGGGAGCTGGGGGTCTGATGAGTAGCGCAGTCTCTGCTCAAGCTGCAACAAGACATTGAATTTCTCCACCACATGAGTAGGCCCTACTTCACTTTCTTGAAGATGCTTCCAGTTGTCCTTACAGCGACCAACCATGATCTGCAGATCCTTAAAGGACAAGGAATATTTTTCATAAAGCTTTCTGCTGAAGGCCTTTGTGCTCTCCGATCTGAAGCTAGGAAGTTCAGGACTTTTGAGCTGTTCATTCAAAGACATGTCTAGCTCAGGTGGTGGGGACTCCGGCGGGGTGGCAAGAGGTGTCTGGTATTCATCATCACTAATTTCTTCCCCTTCAGGTTGAGTAGCTTTTGAGTCGACCTTGTTGTCATCTTGAAAGAAAACATATAATAACAGGTATCAGCTCAATAAGACACCTTATCAGGCCGAAGTGAATCGTTATTTTTTTTGGTAAAATGGTTGACTGTTTACCTTGAGAGTTTGTGAGGAGAATTCTGCCTAAATCAACAACTACTAGCATCGGGTCCCCTGACTGGAAGTCATCAGGGAAAATCACCTGGGGTGCACAGATGTCCAATTTCATGGTCCAACGTTTACTGTTTTCCTACAAAACAAATGTATAAGTGGTTTTAAGAAATGATTCAAATTGAATTTACTTCATGTAACCTTCCAATAAAACTTACTATAAACTCTCCCACAAGTAGCTGATCAATGGTTTGTCGAATTTCTGCTTTGGTTTGCATCTTTAGCTTGTTGTACTGTCTTCTGGCAGCATCTGCCACTCTCAGCTCCAGCTCGGACTGATAGCCAAACCCTGGGTACAAAAGACATTTGTTTAAAATACAATAATGTGCCGATATTCAAAAGCATCAGAAGAAATGAGAAATTATACAAGTGTTATGTGGTTTGAAATAGCGTAGATGGTGTGGTTAGGTTGCATTTCTTGGGAGACACGTCTTTGAGCCACGTCAGTCTGTTATTTTACATAGCAAGCCGGGTTTGTGGACTCAAAGAGCATGCTCCGGCCTTCACTGGAAATATGAAGGTTCTCCATTTGTAACTGTATTTTCTATGAACCTGTGTTAAGTACCTACCTTTGATATAAAATTTTAATCATAATTTTACTCATTATTATAAGAAAACACTGGTGCACAAAGTAGTGGCAGTAAGTTTCAGTGCTTACCTGAAGTATGAACTCTTCCTTTAAAGAAGAACTCTGTCACTTTTTTGATTGCTTGTGGGTTGTAGATGATGTTTAATGGACTAGTGCTCACTTCCAGTCTTCTCTCAAATTTACACCTCACAGGGTTACGCTCATAAATCATTTCAAACACCGGTGATGAAGAGCATTTTGCACTGTATCCTGACAACACAAAACAAAAAGAAAAAACAGTCCTTAGGAGTAAACATACTTTGAAAATTGGTGGATGTATAGTGCAATGCTACTCCTAAAGCCAATCAAGCTACATGCAAATGACGGAATCATCAGAAATTTGCCTCCCCACTGGATTGCTGCTAGTCTCACTTTTAACATCTTTCCTTCCAGTGAAAAGCTGTGTCAGGTACACATTTTACCTGTGATTGTACTGGACAGAAGGGACAGCAGTAGATAAAAAGAAGAGCTCATTTCTAGGAGCTGACTGGCTAACCAAACCCTAAATTAACCTAACTAAACCTGACCCTTGGTTTGTGTTGTGTTTGCAACAAAACTGCTTTCGGAGAGTTCTGCCTTCCTTTTAAGGCAGTTCAAAAACTATGAGAACATTACACATGTGGAACTGGAAACATCTGTAACTTTAGCACATTAATATCAAAGAAAAAAGGTGAAATTTACAAAACAAAGAGGTAAAAATCTTACCAGAGGTGCTGCAGGACTGGGCAGGTGGCTGGTTAAGAGTTACAACAACTTTGCTCTAAAACAAGTGAAAAATGTTAAAGCATGAGAAGGCGAATACAACATACATTAGAGAAATAATATCAAGTACTTGAGGATCTGCAATTCACTTTTTCACATTTTTCTTTACATTATGAACTCACTGCACACACCTTTCCATCACTGCTTACCGTTTTGGGAGACACCAGGACAGGGAAGATGGTGCCCTGAGTGGTCAAGTCTCTCAAAAACAAACTGCCCAGTTTCACAGACAGCAGGGAGGATTCAGAACGAGGGCGAGACTCCACAATCACCTTGACCTCTGTGGAAACGCAGTCACAGTATATGAAATCCAGATGGCAGTGCACATACTCTGACTGAACTGTAACAACTACTGTCTGACTCTGTGACAAAACCACCGTAATCACAGTGGACTACACATTCTGGTGGGGGGTTGGGAGGGTGAGAAGCCTGTGAAGGCAGGATGATGTTAATGGGAGCAGGCGAGGGTGACAAGGCGAGCAGCAGGGTTTTCTTTGTTGAGTTTATCGAGGCCTTTGGAAGTAGTACCATGAAGAATGCTACTGCAGTAATCAATGTGGGATGTGATGATGGCATTATCCAGGGTTTAGCAGCAGGGTAGGAGAGTGACAGGCGCAGATGGGTAATGTTATGGAGGTGGAAAATGGCAGCTCTGGTGATTTGTTTGATGTGGTGCTCAAAGCAGACGTTGTTGTCAAAGATGACTGACGATCTGGATGCAAGTGGACGGTGTCAGTGTGGAGTTGCTATGGTGAGAGAGAGGGTTTGAGAAACTTGTGTGATTGATAATATAAGGTTGTTGTTTTTTTTAGAGTGCCTGAGGTCTGGTTCCCATGTACATCACCAGAGCTTCCTCCCTTGAGATGCTTTGTATTAGCTTTATGTCCGTCTGTTTCAGCTGCTGCTGTTTGTGTGGTTTTTTGTGTGATCGACATAGTCATTTAGGAATATTTCATTTAGGAATATTTTCATTTCTTTGCCTTTAGAAGCTCTGGATTGTTTTTCTGATATGGTTTGGGTCATTTATTATCTGCACTGAGAAGCAGCTTCCTGCCTGTGTTGCAGCATTTGGCTAAATTAGAGCAGATAGTTCAGCTCCACACAGGTAAGAATTCATCCTGCTACTTCTATCAGCAGTCACATCGTGATTTGTTCCTTTCCTTATTCACACTTTTCTCTTCCAGTCTTTCTGGTACAAGCTCATATGTCTACCTTTTCAGTGGTGTTGCCAGTGGTTTGCACCTTGTTGTAAACTCTTGGCACCAAGGTTTATATAAGCATCTCCCTGTAGACTTTGATAATGACTAGGGCTAGCTATTAGCAAGAACTTCATTGTATGATATGCATCACGATGCATGGGTCACAATATGATTACATCATCACACATTGCAATATGATGCATATTGCGATATATTGCGATATTCAAAATAGTTCACTGAAAATGTAAAAACAGCTAAAATGTATTGTGTTGATCTGGGTAGTCTTAATACATCACATTATATTGATAATTATATTCAACAAACTGAGTCAAACAATTAATTTAAAAATTCCTTTCCAATTTATTTGAATGGTTTTGGAAAATTATCTGAATGATCTAAAGACCTTAAATTTACCACAAAGTTTGATTTAAATCGTATCATATTTCTGGATTTATGGGTCACACGGGAGAACAGATCACTTTACACTAACCTCTATACTAAATCTACTGCCACAGCCTTCTCAGAGCTGACTCCTGCTACCCCCCTCCCTTAAAAAACAGTCTCCCTACAGTCAATTGTGTAGACTAAAGAGGATTTGTAGCAGGCAGTCTGACTTTGGGAGACACATGGCTGAATAACTTCGGTTTAAGAGGTTACAAGTCAAACAACATCAGTTCAGCAGTTAACCGAATCAAGTCCTAGATCTGATCTTTGTCAGAGAAAAACTGATACCAAAAATTCTTCTTCTTTTTTTTTTCCAACTCAATATTCTAAATGTTCCGAAAAGATCAGAGGCATTATTAATAAGCACTGGCATATACTCCAGTCTGACACTGATCCTCATAACACTTTTGCAGACCCCCCACTTTTGGTGTTAATTTGAGAGATCTAGTGAAGTCAGATCTACCCTCTACACCTGAGCCCAGTCAAATGCTACTTAGACCCATTCCAGATGGTAACTGGCACAATGGGTCATTATCACAGTGTTACTATACTTACCACCGTAGTACCTTCAGATGAAAGAATCGTAATTATCCTGTGGCAGCTCACTTCGTAGAGGCTAATCATCCTCTCACATGTTTGAAATATAGAGGTATAGAGAAAGTCTCCCTCCCTAGAAGAGGTGGTAATCTAGACAACTTTTTCTCCAGGAGGAAAAACTTCTGAACACACTATTCGAATACTCTGTTACATCACGGTCTTAATGTTGAATTTGATTTAAAATGGTTCTTATGAATTTTTATGTTCTGTATAGGGTTACTGGTGTTCTATCCTGCTTTTCAGACCAGGCCCAGCCTCTACTGATGCCCCTCCGTGGGTTGATGTGCAGCTGTTCTGTAGTTCTGCCTTGTACTTATTTTGTATATATTGTGCTTTTTTGACATGGTTATATTTGATACTATCCATGAGGTGGCTGTCTTTTGCTCTCTATATGGTTTTATTTACATTATTCACATATCTAATTTTCACACAGATCTATTGGATCAGTATGATCTTTCATGTGAACTGATTATATAGATATATCTCTGACTCTGCTTTCATTAGTTGATCAACAACTATCCTCTGACATCACTCTGATTAGTCTCATGTGGGCCCTAGCTGTGTGCTCGTGGGAGGCTTTATAAGCCAAACTTTTCACTTGGTGTCTTGTGTAAAGGCTCCAGCCGAGATGTCATCTGATTAAATACAGAGTTTTGCATTTGGAGCTTGAGTGTGCAGTGTCTTCTCTCAGCCAATATTGGAAAATTATCAAACACTGATGTACCTGCCAAAACATGCAAATATAAATGAAATTTCATTGCACTCTTGCACTTTAACTGGACACACTGAAACAGTGAAACAAGGAAACTGAAAGAATGAAAATAAAGAGCAAACGTGTTCTTTTGTGTCACTGAACTTTAAGGCTGGGTTTGGGCAAGAACTTTACAGTATGATACGCATCACGATACAATACAGATATCACGCAAAAAATATTGTGATATATTGCTATATCAGTTTTTTGTTCAGCCATAATAATGACATGCCAACCTTCTCCAGAGTACTCTGAGTTTGGATAAATGTCATGAAGGAATTTTTTTTCACTGAGGAGGGAATTATGTGATCATTTACTTTCGGTAACTTCCATGGTCTTCTAGGCCTTTTAGTGTTGGCGAGTTCGCCAGTGCATTCCTTCTTCTTCAGAGTGTACAAAATTGTTGATTTTGGCCATTCCTCAGGTTTCTGCTGTAGGTTGTTTTGTTTGCACTGGCTTAACTTTCGCATTACTTACAAACTCCTCCTCCTCACCGACAAATCTCTTCTTGCCCTAGCCCCTCAGTACTTATCAGCCCTCCTCCATGAACACACCTCCTTGCAGAACCTGCGGTCTGCACACGAGGGTCTCCTCTCCACCCCCCCCACCAGCAGGCGAACCTTTGGGGACAGAGCCTTCAGTGTGGCAGCCCCTACCCTCTGGAACTCTCTTCCAATGGAGATTCGCCAAGCACCTACTCTGGACTCTTTTAGGTCTGCACTGAGGAGACACTTGTTCACACAGGCTTTTAGTTTGTTTGTGTTTATTTGTTTTGATGTAAAGCATCCTTGGGTCTCTTAAAAGGCGCGATACAAATTAAAATTATTATTATGTTTTTTTTTTGTTTTTTTTTAAGCCTAATGATGGCCTCCACTCCTTGCACCTCTTTGTACTGCATGCTGACAGTTCCAAGGAGCAATTATCATATGCAAATTTAAAATTTAGAATCAACTCGAGACCTTTGACCTGATTAATTTGTCATGGAATAACAAGGGACCGTACTTGGCCTTAAAAATACTTGTCAGTCAAATGTCTAATCGCTTCTGGAAAAAGAGGGACTGTGTATAAAAACGGCTTTGTTAAGCCCAGAAAATTAAGGCTGAAAAACTACACCTGAATATCATCCTGGCAGCTTCATTTCAAATCCCTTGTCGTGGCGTCAACAGGCAAAATGAGAAAGTCATTGTCCAAATACTTACAGACCTGACTCTGTGTTCAAGCAGATTGTCTAAACTTAAACAAATATTCTGATGATTGATTAATCTTTTATCAAGTAGAACCTTGCAGTTGACTCATCTTTTTTAAATCTTGTTTATCTCTGGATGTATTAGAACCTTTCTTTGCCTTTATTTTAATGAGAACCTTTTAAGGTATTAAAATTGGCTAGAATAGCAAAAAACAAGACGTCTCTGTCAGGTTAGATTATCTGTACACAGTGTTTGAACTAATTTTCTATACTATATTATATATAAAAATTTTATTTATACTGTGATATCAAACTACCTATACCTTACCAGAACAGGATCTATCTATTTCACCCAACACAGACTAACTGTCTTAGCTCTACAAATGTCCAACACAGATGGCTCTATTACAATAATACACTTATTCTTCACTGCGAAAAACTACACTAACCCAAAACAAACCCTGAAAAATGTTTTCATCTGTCAAAACACTTTTCTGTACCTGAGAATTCCAACTGAATGACTCCACTCTCATGCAGTGTGTCTCCTCTCCTCTCCTGGTGGAAGAGCATGACTCCGCCCTTCTCCAGTAAGAACTCCAGTCGTGCAAACAGATGGTCTCGCCTGGTAAACGTGTTGAGAGCCTGCGAGTCCTCCAACGGATCAAACAAGTCTTCTGTCTCTGCTGGACAAGCACCATAGGATCAAGCATCAGCCTACCAAACGCCTGGAGGTTAAAGAATTTCTCTGCTTATCACTAAAGAAGACTTTATACCATGGTCTGTTTGAATACTTGATTTTGATTGGCAGCAGGATGTCCATTAATTCCTGATAAAGGACACCTCCTCAGTATTTCCAGTCAAACTGTCTGTTCACTGTTTGAAAGCACAGCTCAACCTGTATCTGTATCCAGTCAACTTGCCATTAGAAATAGAATAAATGAATGAAAACAGAAGAATTTACTAAAGTGAGGTCCTTCGGTGCTTCATCCTCCAAACGCCACAGGATGGTAAGTGTAACACAAGTGGTATGGCACATACCCCCCCGAACTTCCTGATACTTTGTAACACATAGGCAATCGTCTTTCCTGACATTTGCTGTTTAACTTGCTTCTTCAGGCTGTAGCCAAATGTTTATATTGATTTCAGGACAATGACGAGGCAGGATAGCTAGCTTGTCCTGTTGTTGAACGATTTTCAAATTATAATTACTGTTGTCAACTGTACACAGCGTTATTAATTCTGAATCTGGCTAGCAACATTAGCTTTCTGATTCATGGCTGAGTGAGCACTGTTGCCATTGCAGTTAACACCCAAATCAGTTTTCGATGGCATCTATTTTTTGGTTTGTTTGTTTATTTGTTTGTTTTTTTAAATTAGGCTACATCAATCATCCCAAATAAGGCAGAAATAATGGGGCAACATTATGCATATTATTCATTATGGACAGCATTAATTATCATTACTTATTCTTAGACAAAGAGCTTTAAAGGTGGAGTCAGTAGCATTTGCTCGTTGCCGTTTGTAAACACAGCATTCAAACTGGCCCCTCCTCCCGGCTCAATGCACCAGAAGTATCTTAACTTAGAGTGTACTACATGTACTGCTATACAGCTTACCTAATGTCACACAGCAAGCCACATAGGAATATTACATTTTTTTAGTGGAGAAGGCGATAATTTAGCAAGCTAACAAGCTAACCGTCAGTGTTTAGCACCTACCTGTCCATCACAAAGCAGCCCAACTCTGCATCGCTCTTCCCAGCCTCTCCTTCAGTGCTCCAAAACGGCTGAAAGCCAAACTGAGACTCACTCTCGCTCTGGAACAAGTTTTATCAGCCTTCTCACTAGGGCTATATTTCCTTTCCTCTGCACTACATCCACATTCGTAACTTTCTCCAGTCTGGACGGCGTCCAGTAGCTGTGCTCTGCGGTGCTCTCAACTTTACCTGCGCACCGTCATTGGCTGGGCGAAACGCACCAGTTCACTGCAGTCACGCCATTTCCGCTTCAGAGAAGCACGGTCGCACTATTGTTATTTAAAAATTGATTGCATGTCTACCACGTTCTTTACGGTAAAAAGTCCCGAGCAGGTCCTGAGTCATTTTTTGAGTTTGGCAAAAAATGGTATTCAGGTCAGCCCTAAGGCAAACAGAGTTATCGCTTCTGAAAAATCTGAGATTTTAAATGAAAAACTAAATAAATGTTTTTTGTTTTTATTCCTTAGCAAGTGACCATAAGTGGGATAATGCCCTTTGAGGTGCCGATAATCAGGAATTACTGGACTCCTCAGGGTCAGCCATCTGACATGCTGCGTCTCTTACTTCATTGCAACTTTATAGAGGAACAAGATGATGCAAAACCAAAACTACCTGACTGTACAGGAGTCTAGAATTATTCCACCAGTTTCAAGAATTAACAAATGTTGCAAATGTAGCAACTTCAACCCTTCTAAAAGTCTTTCACCTAGAATATCCCAGGAGGAAGGACTTGGCAGGAGTTCTTCAGGCATGCTTTGGTCCGGGGATTCTCCATACCAGCCCCCCCAGCCTGGAAACCAAGACTGCAGGTACTGGATCATCCCTGAGCTTCCGCTCTTGGGGATGGATGTGGTGGGTGAACAGGGCTGGTTGTTACTGCTGGGTTCTCGCACATTCTGGAAGAGAGGATAGAGATGAAAAAAGCTGACAATAATAACAAAATCAATAACAAAGACACATTTAGCAGATCAGTGAGAGTTTGATGACTGATTTAAATTTACAAAGAGTTGAAGCAAAGTAGAGTAAGAGTTTAATTCAAGGCAGGGTTTTAAGGGCTTTGTTTTCCCTTCAAGACCACAAAGGCTTAGGCTACATCCACATTACTTCATTTGAAATTGAAGACACATCAATATTGTTGCGTTTCGGCCAGGTATCCTCACTAATCTGGCATTTTAGCAGCTCTAAGATGGAGCAGTTAGGAGACACTGCTGTGCCCATTTTATTTTGAAAACTCAGTGTGCACTGTGTGCAACGTGCGCTGTGCAGAGTAGGTTGGTCAGTAGTGTCAGTAGTCAGTCAGTGTAGTCTGTCATAGTGAGTAGCTGTTACTCGGTGGTGGTAGTAGTTAGTTAGTTACTGTGCTGCTAACGTTAGCCACACTGCAGCTAAGTCGTTAACGTTGCATACGGGTGGTGGTGGTGGTACAAACTGTACACTGGGCGATACGGACGATCAGTTTCTAGCACGACTGTGCTGGAGGCTCAGCTAACGTAGCTGGACAGGCAGTTTTCAGCACTATGGGCGTGCCGTATCAGGACATGGAGACCAACTTTGGCTTTAACAAACTTTACTGATCTGTTGAGGCGAGAGTCGTCCTGGAGCCTGACTGTCTGCAGCGGCCGTG